>ONZH01010195.1:0-57655 GCA_900303285.1 Rhinella marina | reverse complement strand
CTCCTCCTTAACCGCCGTAGAATTGGCTCCGTAAATAAGAACAATTTTTTATATTTATGGCTCACCTCTTGGGCCTCCACCAAAATGTTTAAGAGGTCTCACCTCTTGGGCCTCCACAAAATGTTTAAGAGGTCTCACCTCTTGGGCCTCCACATAATTTTTAAGAGGTCTCACCTCTTGGGCCTCCACATAATTTTTAAGAGGTGTCACCTCTTGGGCCTCCACAAAACGTTTTCGAGGTCTCACCTCTTGGGCCTCCACATAATTTTTAAGAGGTGTCACCTCTTGGGCCTCCACATAATTTTTAAGAGGTGTCACCTCTTGGGCCTCCACAAAAGGTTTAACACGTCTCACCTCTTGGGCCTCCACATAATTTTTAAGAGGTGTCACCTCTTGGGCCTCCACATAATTTTTAAGAGGTGTCACCTCTTGGGCCTCCACAAAACGTTTTCGAGGTCTCACCTCTCGGGCCTCCACATAATTTTTAAGAGGTGTCACCTCTTGGGCCTCCACATAATTTTTAAGAGGTGTCACCTCTTGGGCCTCCACAAAAGGTTTAAACACGTCTCACCTCTTGGGCCTCCACATAATTTTTAAGAGGTGTCACCTCTTGGGCCTCCACATAATTTTTAAGAGGTGTCACCTCTTGGGCCTCCACAAAACGTTTTCGAGGTCTCACCTCTCGGCCTCCACATAATTTTTTAAGAGGTGTCACCTCTTGGGCCTCCACATAATTTTTAACACGTCTCACCTCTTTAGCCTCCACACAATTTTTAAGACGTCTCACCTCTTGGGCCTCCACAAAATTTTCCATGAGCCTCTGGCCAGCCCACGGCCTCTTCCTGCCTTTTGCGGTCCTACGCATCCCTCAACATCCCCACTGCTTTACCTGCTAGACATGACACTGGGCCAGGTCGGGTCACTGACATCTCAAGCGCCAACAATTTGGGCATTTTAAGGGCTTCTGCATGTGTTTGAGTTGTTTTTACATTTTAAAGAAGACATGTCTGACCACATCTCACACACACACACAATGACAATTAGGGGTGGGGTCTATTTGCTTTCCCCCTTGCCTATGCCATCTGTGGTTGTCATAGGCAACGTGATTTTAAGGGGTGCAGAATTTTATCTTCTTTTTTGTCTAGTTTGGCTTGGGGTCCATGGCAATGTAGAGGAAAGAAGGTTTCCTTGTATGGTCTCACTTTACAGAGAGGTTAGATTGTGTTTGGAGTGTATTGTTGAGAGGCTGTGATAGTGGCGTAATAGTGCGACTTGGGCGCGTTATATGCACCCAGACATGCTTCCCCTGCTGTCCCAGTTGCATTCCAGCAGTGTTGGCATCCTTTTCTGAGGTTCCAGGGTGGACTTGGTGACCTCCAAGTGGTCGAATTGAGATTTCCAAGTGGCGAGCATTTTTTTCCCATAGACTTTAATGGGATTCGATATCCGGTCGAATAGTCGAATTTCGCGGTCTATTCGAATCGAATTTCGAACTTTCGAATATTTCACTACTCGCTCATCTCTAATGGTGTGCACTTCATTCATCACTATTGGAGTTGTGACAATAGCTGAGTGAGTTCTCAGCCCCCACTTCATTCACAGCTGCCAAAATAGCCAAGCCAGCACTGCTTTCTGCTCACTTTGGGGAGATCCAAGGCCCAGCGGTGGGACCCACACCTATCTGACATTGATGGCATGTACTAAAAATATGCCATTAAAGTCCCAGATTGGTCATCCACTTTAATTTGAAAAATAATAATAATCACTCATCTAGTAATTAAGGGGTTCTGCAGTTTCACTAAGTAATACAATTTTCTTTGTATAATAAAGTTAGAATAATTTTCTAGGATATTCTGTTTCGGTATTACTTACTGAATACTTGCTGATCTCTGCTTGTTGTCATGCGATGATCGCACAGATGCTTGGCTTCTTGTAGACATAGCTCTGATACCTGTACTATATGTGCAGTCAGTCCTGCACCTGTGTCCTTGACCAGGACAGAATTTTATCTCATGGTGAAAAAGGAAGGTTCCAACTGACTGACTGCAAACTGAAAACCACGAGGAATTGATAAAGAAATGTGAGTTACATCTTCATGATATAAAGAATATGCTTTTATTTGCTGAAGCCATAATGCCCCTTTAATTTATGAAGTGCATCTGATCTGTGTACAGACGGGTGTATTATGTGTTCCCCAGGTGTACAACAAAGAACATATTGAAAGTCCATATGAGATAGACATCCTTGTATAGAAGATAGCTGCATCCCTAGTACAGGTGTAAAGAGAACAGTGAAAGAGGCCATTGTTTATAGTGTTACATAGGTGCAAAGGAGCAAAGCTCCCATGTACCACGTACTTCTCAGCGGGGCATTCGCAGCATCTAACGTGCACAACGCTGCTTATGGTACTGCTCTAAAATGGAGTCCCACTACTATTTCCAGAACGGGACCTCAAAGTAAAGGGATAGCAAGCTGTGCAGGCGTGTCCAACCTTCAATCACCGCCATGGAAGTGAAAATAGATAAGCCCTGTTTCAACTATTTTGAATTCTGAAATCCCACAGTACTGAATGGCTTTCTCTCCAGTCACTGCTATAGGAATTCAGAAAATAGGCAAGTGCACATGCACAGCAGTCCCATAGCATTGAATGGACTTCTGACATTTATGGGACAATCCTTTTAAAGCAGGGGTGGGATTCAAATTTTTAACAACAGGTTCCCTACTCAACAGCGGACACGCGGCGTCACGACACATATTTACAAATACATACAATATAGGAGCTAAATTATCAGCACCACGACAAGTTTTTTTTTAACACTAAGCCACATCTCTAACTCTACCCAATGTCTATCTGTACATGTCCCAATCCTGCCTAGTCCCCATTGTGCCCCCATCAGACCTCAGATCAGCCCACTGTGCCCCCATCAGACCTCAGATCAGCCCACTGTGCCCCCATCAGACCTCAGATCAGCCCATTGTGCCCCCATCAGACCTCAGATCAGCCCATTGTGCCCCCATCAGACCTCAGATCAGCCCATTGTGCCCCCATCAGAACTCAGATCAGCCCACTGTGCCCCCATCAGACCTCAGATCAGCTTATTGTGCCCCCATCAGACCTCATATCAGCTTATTGTGCCCCCATCAGACCTCAGATCAGCTTATTGTGCCCCCATCAGACCTCAGATCAGAACATTGTGCCCCTATCAGAATAAAATAAAAAAAACTCTCTCACCTCTCCAGCGCCGCGGCTCCGCTCTGGGTCCGGTGCTACTCTGCCTTCTCTGCCCGTGCTGCACTGTCACCTGACTGCGTGCAGCGTCAGGTCAGAGTGCGTGCACTACGTCCTGACGCTGTATGCGGTCAGGACAGTGCAGCGCTGGCAGAGAACACTGAGGAGCGCCGTACCCGGAGAGGAGCCATGGCGCAGGAGAGCTCAGAGAGCATCAGATCGGGATTAAGCTGGCAACGCGGTTCTCCGATCCGGCTGTAATTTTAACAACCTGTTTTAAAGGAATCTGTCCAACGTTCTGAAAATCCTAAGCTGCTGCACTAGGTAAGGACAGCCTTCTGTGCAGCCTTTTGCATCAGGAGTAGTGAGAATAAAAGCTTTTATTCTTCCAGATTCTGCTTATTAATAGGGATGTGCAAAAATTGTGGGCAGGGGTGTTGGCAAACCCTCCCATTCTGTGGGAGCTGTAAAGAGAAGCTTACTTAACTGCTTCCCGGCTCCCAGCTCCTTCTTCTCCTGACAGGTAAGTAAGCTTCCCTTTGAAGGTCCAAAAGATTGGGGGGTAGTTGCCAAAACATCTCCCATTCTTGCACAACCCCTTTAAGCTCAATTAAGGTGGTGCTTCACTGTGAAGAGCTCCCCTCTGCTGTGAATGGCAGCTGTAGGGGTCTCCAGGTTGAATGTCTGGCAGAAAAATGTTTATATTCTCACTATTTCTGATGAGAAAAGTTCCACAAAAGATATGTGTCATCCATCCACGCCCCTGCAGTGAGTCCAGCCTCAATAATGCAGCTCTGCTGGCATCACTCCATTACTGTGGCAACCAGCCAAGGTGACAGTGGGGCTAATCGGCCTTTTAGAGAACAAGGACGCCAGGCCAATCAGACTTGGCGCCGGTATCATGTGCTTTCTGTCGGTGGGGTATTTAAACAGGCAACTGCTGGTCTTCTTGCCACATATGCTTAGTTTGTGTTTTATGTGGATTCCTGGACATCTGACCTTCTGCCTGTTACAGACTTCATCTCTGACTCCTTATTCAAGTTCTGACTTTACCTCATGGTTTTGACTCCGCTTAGTCTATTACCCTGCATTTGTTTCATCCTTGGTTTTGACAATATTCTCTGGTTTTGACTCAGCCTGTCTGACTTCCCATTTTTTGTCTCCTAAGTACACTTAGTCAGGGACTGTCACCCAGTTGGGGAACACCATTTAGATAGGGACAGTGGTATGGTTGGAAGTTAGGTTTGTATTGTTCCCTACCCAACATGACAGTATGTTTTTGTTGCCCTCCCCAGCCCTTACCCAATGCTATCAGCAGTTTAGTTTGCTTAAGGAGAATCATGCCTCCCCTAAGCTGATCTTGTGCTCCCCACAGTTGATCTTGACTTCAAAATAATTTATAATGCTCTGTATTCAATGGAGGAATTTATTATACACTCTATGGCTTTTGAAACCTTCTGGGGTCACTTGTGCATACATTTTGCAGCTTGTTGTGGTATTTTTACACCACACATTCCAAATTTGATAAGAAGGTGGCTATGGTTAGCTATGTTAATGAACTTCAATTATATAACTAAAGCTCTCAAACAACTTGTGCCATTTGATAAATTTGGTGCAAAGTACAACATAGACTCAAGCAAAACTGACCTTAAATCTTTCTATCTTTTTTTATAGTCTCATGATTAGTGATGATCGAGCACCCCAATGTTCGGGTGCTCGGGTGCTCTGGCCGAACACTAGGTGGGGCTCGGCCGAGCACCCGAGTACAAGGGAAGTCAATGGGAGAAGACCAGGCATCCCCTGCTCTGCAGAGGGGAGGGTGTCTGGTCTATAGGGAAACGCGAGAAAATGGTGGAAATACCATTGAAATGGTTAGGGAACAGCATGGGGAGGATGTCTGGATGCATCTTGGACACCAAAGTCTCTGCTATTAACGATGATGTCTGACTATTATGCCACTTTTACGGAATGACAAAAATACCCCCCCAAAACCCAAGATAACATCGATTTTAGAGGAAATATTGTTAGGAAACATATATTTACTTGTACGTAAAGCGCAAGTTTCCTAACAATAGCCCTCACCCCTAATGTTTTACACTGTCAGGTCAGCAGCAGGCACTCGCCCCTAATGTTTTAGACGGTCAGATCAGCAGCAGACCCTCACCCCAAATGTTTTTGAGTGTCAGCAGCACTGAATGTCAACTTGTCAGGATGAGGACCAGAGTGAAGAAGTAACATAGTAACATATTAACATAGTTTATAAGGCCGAAAAAAGACATCTGTCCATCCTGTTCGGCCTGTATCCTGCAAGTTGATCCACAGGAAGGCAAAAAACCCCTGTGAGGTAGAAGCCAATGTTCCTCACTTTAAGGGAAAAAATTCCTTCCCGAAGAGGAAGTAATGGACGATGAAATCACTGGCCCAACTTGGGAAGGAGGCAAGCTGAGAGAGGACAGCAGTGCAGAGGGGGAGGGATGCGCAGCACCACAACAGGCTGGAAAAGGTGGTGGGGTGGCAAAAGGGAGAAGGCAGGCCACACCAACAAGTGTGGATGATAAAAGAATTGTCATTAGCAACCTGTGCCTTACCAAAATGTGCAGGGGCATGAACACTAGCAACCTGACCACCACCAGCATGATCCACCACATGACAGCAAAGCACCCTAATGGGTGGGCCAAACACCTGGATCCACAAGCGGTGTCTGCGGGTCACACCACTGTCCTCTTCCCTGTGTTACGTGCTAGCCAAGACGCAGGCCCAGATGCCTCCCCCCTGCATCTGGACCCTCGCAAGCACCATCAGCGAGCACATCCACTTCTGTGTCCCAGCACAGCGTACAGATGTCCATACCCCAGGCCTTTGAACGAATGTGCAAATACCCAGCCACCCACTCACCCACAGGCCATAGCACTAAATGCACACCTTTACAAATTGCTGGCGCTGAAAATGTTGCTTGTGGACACTGAGGCTTTTTGCAGTCTGATGGCGGCGGCTGTCCCTCCTTACTCAGTACCTAGCCGCCACTATTTTTGTTGGTGTGCCCTCACCGCCTTACACCAGCATATGTCCCGTAACAAAACCCGTGCCCCGACCAACGCACTTACTGGGAGGGTCCACTTACCAACTGACACATGGACAAGTGTTTCTGGCCAGGGACGCTACATTTCCCTGATGGCACACTGAGTGAACGTTGTGGAGGCTGGGAGCGAGTCGTACCCTGGGATGGCACAGGTGCTACCGACACAAAGGATTGTGGGCCCTACTTCCATCAGGATTTCCGCCACCACCTACATTAGCGGCTGCAACCCCTCCTTCTCCTTCACCACTTCCACCTAGGAATTCTCATCTTGCAGCACCAGTCATCCATCAGTCAGTAGCAGGGGAAGTGGCAACATGTTGTGCTAAAACTTATTTGCTTAGGTGACAAACAACACATCGTCACAGTGCTGTGGCAGGGTATAAGGGACCAGGCTGAGCTGTGGCTCTCACCACTCAACCTACAACCAGGCGTGGATTTGTCTGATAACGGCCGCAACTTGGTGGTGACTTTGGAGTTCAGCAAGCTCACACACATACTGTCACGCTCAGGTGTGGGGGAAAACCACACAGAGCGTAGGAGGGAAAGGAGATGAACACCTCCTAAAGGAAACCCTGACTCTAATCCTGACTTATTACCAGTATGAACAGGTCTCAAACATAGGCGAGTTCATACACAGGAACCTAAACCAAACTGACCCTATAGGACCCGGGAACTAATGACAGGAATGAGTCTACCTGTTACTCCAACAGGAAGGACAAACAGGAGTCTCCCTCAGGCCAAACAACTGCTTCAACTTAGTGGTTCAGCAGTTTCTCAAAAACTACACTTTTTTCCCTGAGCTACTGGTGAAGGTGCCCATTTCCTAAAGTCACCTACAGCTTCCGCCGGTCTGGCAACACTGCAGCAGTGCTTACACTTGCCAGCTCACTGACTGCTGTGTGATCTGAGCACGCGCTGGAACCCTACCTGCTCTCAATAAAGACGAACAGCACTGCATGTGGAAAAGGTTCTGATAAGCGCCCTAGTGTCACAACTAGGTAGAAAAAGTTTTGTAAAATTGTAAAGGATTACCTAGCTGACAATGTCAAAGTCCTCAGCGATCCCTCTGTACCTTATAATTATTGGGTGTCTAAGCTGGACACATGGCACGAACTGGCGTTCTACGCCTTGGAGGTGCTGGCCTGCCCTGCCGCCAGCGTTTTTTCGGAGCGGTTATTTACTGCTCTCAATAAAGACGAACAGCGCCTCTTGTGGAAAAGGTTCTGATAAGCGGCCTAGTGTCACAAATAGCAGGGAAAAGTTTTGTAAAATGGTAAAGGATTACCTAGCTAACAATGTCAATGTCCTCAGCGATCCCTTTGTGCCTTATAAATATTGGGTGTCTAAGCTGGACACATGGCACGAACTAGCGTTCTACGCCTTTGAGGTGCTGGCCTGCCCTGCCACCAGCATTTTTTCAGAGCGGTTATTTAGTGACGCAAGGGGCACAATAACTGCTAAGTGCATCTGCCTGTCAACTGAAAATTCTGACAGGTTGACGCTAATCAAAATGAACAAGGCCTGGATTGCACCTGACTTCGCTACCCCACCAGAGGAAAGCAGCTGAACATAAAGGAACTTTAAATGTGGCTTTTAAGGTGTATTGAATACACTGTATTTCCATGTACCCCTTCCTCTTCTCGTCCTCCTCATCCTTCATCATATGAAACTGCTTATTAGGTTGCCCTCGCCTTTAAATATTTAAGAGGTTCACCAGCAGGCCCTCAACCCTAAATTTTTAACCTAAAAAAATTAACCTCACTCTGGTCCTCCTGACATGTTGACCTAACAAGAACCTGTCTTGCTCCGTCCTCCAAACTGAGACATGAAGCTAGGGGTTTTGGATGACTTTGTTTCTTGGGCTCTGCCAGCAGGCACAGTTTCACAGCGCCCAGAGCCATCGCCTCTGCGTTCACCATCAGCAGCACGCCCACTTCCCCGTCCCTTTCTGCTCACCTTGCGCATATTATATAGTATATATGCAACTTTGTCACAAGTACAGTAGTGCAGATTTTTATTAAAGAAGAACTCCCGACAAAAAATTTATTCCGTGTCCTGCTAGAATTGTACATGATGTAATCTGCAGTGAATGTCATTTTCTTACCAGTGTCTGGATTTTTGACTTCTATCATCCTGAAGTTTCTTATCTGTATCATGTGACCAGCAATTAGACCCACCAACTCACACATAGACTTATGTGTGGACAGGAAGTCTAATTTTCTATGTATTCCTATGAGAAAGTGAAAGTGATGAAAGTGAGGCTCCCATAGGAATGAATAGAGCAGTTACTGGCTTGCTGTCCTGGGTCAGTTGGAGGTCAGGGAGTTGGTCACATGACCCAGCTACAATAAGAAGAGAGGTTTTTACTCACAGAAACAGTCACTGATAAGAAAATGACAATCACTACGGATTATATCATGCACCTTTCTAACAGGTCAGAGAATAAAATTTTTTGCGGGAGTTCTTCTTTAAGTGTATGATCAGAAAAATTTCACCAAATGTCAAATATTTAGAATGCGCAAACGTTATAGAGCAGCCACAAATGAGGAACAACGGCCTAAATTAACTGTAGAAAAAATACCAACGGATGTCAGGTATATAGACTTTTGAAAGGTTCTAATAAACACGCTGTGCACGTGCTGGTAGTATCAGGCACACTTGTGTTCTTTTTGCCCCAAAAGAAAAAAATTGCAGCCAGATATGACAATGGACTTTTGTGTCTTTTGAACAGAAATACTAGCCCTGCCTAGCCATATCCTATCCCTACAGTATAAGTCCCTACTTGCGCAAGTTAAACTGCAGATTCAAATGAGGAACTGCGGCCTAAATTAACGATAAAATATATAACAACGGATGTCAGGTATATAGACTTTTGAAAGATTCTAATACACACGTTGTGCGCGTACTGGTAGTGTCAGGGCACACTTGCATTCTTTTTGCCCCAAAAGAAAAAAATACAGCCAGATATAACAATGGACTTTTGTGACTTTGGAACAGAAACACAAGCCCTACCTAACCAAATCCTATCCCTACACTATATGTCCCTCCTTGCGCAAATGTTATACAGCAGACGCAGCTGAGGAACTGCGGCCTTAATTAACGGTAGAAAAAATTGCAACGGATGTCAGGTATATAGACTACAGAACGGTTCTAATACACACACTGTGCACGTGGTATTAGCGTCAGGCACACTTGCGTTCTTTTTGCCCCAAAATTTTTTAAAAAATGCATCCAGATATAACAATGGACTTTTGTGACTTTTGAACAGAAATACTAGCCCTGCCTAGCCAAATCCTATCCCTACACAAGTCCCTCCTTGTGCAAATGTTATACAGCAAGATGCAAAAGAGGTACTGCAGGCTTAACAGCAGAAATAATAGCAAAGGATGTCAGGTATATAGTATACAGAGAGTATCATACAGCATGCAGCAGCTGCACAGGTGGCGTTAATGGCAGGCCACCTAGCGCTATTTTTAACACCCCCAAAGTAAAATAAAAAGTTTGCCAGCAAGATATAATAGCCCTTAAAAGGGCTTTTGGGTCTTTGAAACAGAAATTCTATCCCTGCCTAGTGTTCTTCTCTCCCTACACTATCTGTCCCTCCTTGCAGCAGCTCTCCCTGGCTCGGTATGATCCTGTCACATGTCACTGGGTGCTTTATAGCACCCAATGACGTGTTCCCGGTCAGCCAATCACTGTAATGCCAGTAGCTAACATGGCTACTGGCATTACAGTGAATGCCAGCACCTTCCCGCACGCTAATTGGCTAATCGCGTGGTCCCGAGCGCCGCCATGTTCGGCCGAATAGTGTATTCGGCCAAACATGTTCGCTCATCACTACTCATGATAAATTCTCCCCTGCGTATGCTAGCATTCCACTGGATATATTCTACTGGGTACATGCCACTGGATATATGCAAATAAGCTCAGGATGTATACATCTGTGAGAAGCCTGTGACAGATGTCATGCAGCGGTGTCCATTACCCATAGGATCCCATTGTAACAAAAATGTATGGGATGACATCCAACATGCCCAGTCCCCATTTCCCTGATATATGTTGTCATGGTAATGACAGGACAAGTCCATGATGGAGAAGGTCAGCTGGTATCACCAAATTTGTGGGCTTGGCAATATTTGTCTAAATCAGGGATGCCCAACCTGTAGCCCTCTGGCTGTTGCAAAACTACAGCACCCATCATGTCCGGATGGCCTACAGCTATCAGCCTACAGCAGGGCATGGTGGGAGTTGTAGTTTTACAACAGTTGGAGGGCCGCAGGTTGGGTATCCCAGGTCTAAATCAAATGAATCTTTTCCCACACATAATTCTGCTTCAATAGGTTGTGACATGAATAATATTCTACATTTTTCAAACCAGTACCTGCATCTGGATACTTTTGTTATTGCATGTAATTAAAAATTCAGTTTAGCCACAGAGTTATTCAGTAAAGCGTATCTGTATGGGGCTGCCTGCAGTTTGTTCTTTTTCCTTATTTCTCTGTCCACCTCACTGAGGTAGATGCACATGCTCAGTTCTATCCTCCAACTGCCACCAGCCATATCTTCTCTTAGATGCTGTGACAGTTACAGATTTACATTTATCATGGGATAACCCCTTTAGTTTTTTCTGCTCTATGACATGCTGCCCGCAGATCGGACTGCATGCTCAAAGAGTCAAGCAACAGTGGCTCATTATCACTGTATATCCATATGTATAGGTGTGCATGACATGGAATTATTTACTGTTTCATATGCTTTTTACACACTTGATTTCTATTATCTTTTTATTTTAGACATATTACAGTATTTCCATATTTAAGACTCTACAGTTATATAATGTTTAATTACCGGGAAATGTTTCGTTTGGCATACACTACCAGACATAAATATGCGTGCATATAACAATATCTTTAAGGTATGACTGAGGTATACACAGGGACTATTGTTACAGGTAAGGGAATTGTCTACAATGGGGTTTAAATATTTGCATTTCCATGAAGGCTGAGCGCAGTTTCCATATTATGATGTTTACAAGTACTCCCGAGCCACTCAGAGATTTGCAAAGTCAGGTGAAAGGGAAATTACACAAAGGATATATGTTAGAGATGAGCGAACCGGACAAGAATCATTTTGTTTGAAGTTTGCCAATTTAAAAAAAAAATCAGTTCATTCCAAGACAGCAAGAGTGAGAGCACCTAGTATACAAATGTGTGTTTCTCAACAATATACATTATATTTTCTTTTTCATTATGGAGAGCCCATGGTATGCCAAGTTGGTGTGTGCAGTATTGTAGACCAGGCAATGCCCCTCTGGGTTGCTGGGAAATATATTCAAATTAGGTTTCCTAAACTTTTCTGATGCAGGCAGATATTAGACATGATAATTTACATTTATTTTACCCAAAAATCCAATTGTCACGTGTATCGACTGGTCTCCATAATAGAGATAGTATCCACCCAAGAGGTTCTCATCTGCTTTTCTCTGATTAAGGGCTTTTGTCCTGAAAGAACTACTTGCAGATGTGAGGCTGATTTAGCTAAGGGGGGACATCTGGGTGGGCACTATTTCTGTTATGGAGACCAGTTTATATATATGATGACTATTGCAGACTAGACAACCTTCCTCTGGATTTCTGGGTAAAATATATGCAAATTATTATCTCTAACATAAGCCGGCATCAGTTATGCCAAGCTAATTGGACTATCACCTGGTCTACAATGCTGCACACACATACTTAGTGTACCAGACGCATTGCCTAGTCTACAATACTGTGAACATGTACTTAGCGTAGTAGGGTCATCATCTGGCCTATAATACTGCATATGTGGTGTACCATGGGCTCTCAATAATGAGAAAGAATACCCCTTAGACAACTCATATATATTGTTGAGAAACACATATTTGTGCACTAGGTTCTCTCCCTCAGCATACAAGATCATTCAGGATAGGAGAGAAAAGGTTAGCCAGTCTAATGGATTAATCACAGAATGGCTTTATGCAGCTGCTATATACTGTCAAGAAATACCTATTAGAATTTTTTTTAGCCCAAAATACATGTTTCCAAAAACTGGCTGCAATGGTGTCCATAGCCTTTAACTTTAGTAAGAGTATCATGAATCAAACTGACTGAAAATGTATCTTCTCTACGAATTTATCAACCCAGTAGGTAAGTGGTCTCCCACAGATATTAAAGTGTTTAATCTATGCATATAAAACTTCTCCCTGAATTTAATATTAGCTATGTTTGCATCAAAGGGAATGTTTGTAAAAAAAAATCTGCACACCATAAAGGATATGATAGAAGGTTAGTATCCTAATCTTTTCACCTGGACAGTGAAAATGAGTCACTGTTATTAACTAATTGAAGTGCATAAGAGGGATGTTGCTGGAATTAGTTTAAAAAGGAACCTGCAATGAAATCTGCCATGTTGCTCAGTCATTCATTTTGGAAATGCGTAAACTTTTTGCCAACTGGGTAACATAGTAACATAGTGACATAGTTTGTAAGGCCGAAAAAAGACATCTGTCCATCCAGTTCGGCCTGTTTTCCTACAAGTTGGGTGTTACCCTTTCCTTTGTCAATCAGTCATGTCCCTACACACAGTAATATTGTGCAGTCATTATGTAAAGTATCAAAGAGTGTAAGAAGACACCTCATTAACAAGAGGAAGGGTAATTCTGTTATTTATTCTATATTTCCAGGATGAATAACAGAGGGATTACCTAATGTAGAGTTCTAAGAAAAGATGGTCCAGAATTGTTACTATACATGGGAGACGCAAGTATTCACTAAATGTCAGGAGAGCTAACAGGTCCCCTTTAAGATACCATATTAATCTTTAAAAGGCTAACAATCAATGTGGGTGACACTCTGCTGAGCAAGGAACATCTCTGCACACCATCAGCACTGCCCAGTGTAAATGCTTGTGTGAGTAGCATCTACGTTCACCAATTGTGCAACAGATCATTTTTATGGTGAAAACAGTATTTAACCCATTAACCAATTATGTTCATGCTGTGTTGATTGAGGGGAAGGGAAAAAAAGGAACTCTGTATGCATTAGGTAAAAAAAATAATTCCGAACCCCACATATAACAATTATATTAACCCCTTCACAACATGTTACAAGATGTCGCCATTTTAAAGATGGCTTCCGCTCAGGGGCGTAGCTAAAGGCTCATGGGCCTTGGTGCAAGAGTTCAGCTTGGATCCTCCCCCCCCCCCCCCCCCCTCAGCGCTGGTGCACCTAGCTTTTCTGCCGGCCAAGTCAAAAATTGAACCCCCCCCCACATGCCAAATTCTCACCCTAACCTTTTCCCTCCTAACATTACGTATATCACTACAGAACATACAGGGTAAGGCTACATTCACACGACAGTTGTTTTTGCAGCCTCCGATCTGCATATTTTGCAGCTCAGATGCGGACCCATTCACTTCAATGAACACTGTGTGCTGTCCACATCTGTATGTCCAGTCCTATTTTTGTCCGTTTTGCAGACAAGGATAGGCATTGTTACAGTGAATCTGCAAAAAAAACGGATGCCATACGGTACATCATCCTTTGTTTGCGGATCCGCAATTTGCAGACTGCAAAACACAATATTCGTGTGAATGTAGCCTAACACAGTGCCCCATACCTCGTACATCCAGTGTAATACAGCGCCCCATACCTCGTACATCCAGTATAATACAGCGCCCCATACCTCTTACATCCAGTATAATACAGCGCCTCATACCGCTTACATCCAGTGACGTCTCCTCGGATGTAGATCTTCGCTGTCCTCATCTTCTCCTTTCAGACCAGACGCCATTTTTCAGTCATTTCTCATCTCTGCAGTTTGACAGAAAAAAATCTTAGTTTACCACTTTTCCATCATCCTCCTGTCTTCTGGACAAATCATCCTTCCACCCCCAGTACTCTGCCACTAGTACCACACAGATAGTGCCCTTCAATAATTATTGGCACACAGTGTCCTAAAATAACTGCACCCAGCAAATAGTGTCCTGTAATAGTGTGAACATAACGTCCCCCAGAAATAACTGAGCTATGCTGATACACTGCCAGGGTACCCCCCACAGTAATAGTGCTCCCCAAAGTCCTAACTAATAATTCTCTGCCAGAGTACACTTGTTAGTAATAGTGCTCCCAACAGTACTAATGTCCCCACTGTTCCCCAGAAGTAATAATGCTTCCAATGTGCCAGTAAGAAGTGCCCCAATAATGTGCCAGTAAGAAGTGCCCCCATAGTGTCCCCCAATAATGTGCCAGTACGAAGTACCGCAATAATGTGCCAGTAAGAAGTGCTCCCCACCCATAGATGCCCCCCAAATTATGTGCCAGTAAGAAACGCCCCAATAATAAACCAGAAGTTCCCCCCATTGATTCCCCCCCAAAATCATGTGCCAGTAAAAAGTGTCCCACCCCCATAGATGCCCCCCAAATTAAGTGCCAGTAGGAAATGCCCCCCAAATTATGTGCCAGTAAGAAATGCCCTCAGTGCCCCCATGTGCCAGTAAAAATACCCCCAGTGCCCCCATGTGCCAGTAAAAATGCCCCCAGTGCCCCCATGTGCCAGTAAAAATGCCCCCAGTGCCAGTAAAAATGCCCCCAGTGATCCCGTGCCATTAAGAAATGCCCCCCAGTGCCCCATGTGCCAGTAACAAATGCCCCCCAGTGCCCCCATATGCCAGTAACAAGTGCCCCCAGTGCCCCCATGTGCCAGTAAGAAATGTCCCCAGTGCCAGTAAAAATTCCCCCAGTGCCAGTAACAAATGCCCCCCAGTGCCCCCATGTGCCAGTAACAAATGCCCCCAGCGCCCTCATGTGCCAGTAACAAATGCCCCCAGTGCCCCCATGTGCCAGTAAAAATGCCCCCAGTGCCTCCATGTGCCAGTAAGAAATGCCCCCAGTGCCAGTAAAAATGCCCCCAGTGCCCCCAATAGAGCTCCGGTTCGTGATTGCAACAATAAAAAAAATAAACACTAATACTTACCTCCATGGAGCTGGCAGCGATGCGATGCAGGCCTCTTCCGGCCTGTGTCCCACGCTGTACGGCTCAGGCGGCCTAGTGCCTGCAGCCTATCAGAGGAACGGGCAGGGGAGACACCTCTCCCTCCCCTGCCCCGCAGTACAGGCATCTGTATCGCCGTCCTGAGGGCTCATCTCCCTGAGCCCCGCCGCCGCCCCCAACTGTGCGCAGGGCCGCGCCGCACCTTGCCTAATTGGCGGTGTGGCCCTGAAAGTGGCAAGGGGGGCCCTCGGGGCCCCCCTGGCTTAGGGGCCCGGTCGCAACTGCGAATGTTGCGACCCCTATAGCTACGCCACTGCTTCCGCTAAAGAGTGGGGCAGGTGCCATAACTGCCAGTTTACTGCTGTTTCACATAGCAGAGACCCCAGGCTCATGTCGGCTATAACTTTCCAGGCTAATACAGTGGTAGTTCCTATTGAGCCCTTTAGGTGGCAGTGCTCCATAGAAAAAAGGCGTAAATCCCTTACACTGCATTATTAATTCATTACAGTATAAGGGACAAGTGATCTAAGGACCCTATGTCAAAGGCTCTTAAGTGAGTTTAAAAAGCGTGTAAAACAAATTTAAAAAAGCTTTAATAAATTTTAAAAAATATATAAAAATTCCAATCACCTCCCCTTTCCTACAATAAAAATAACCAATAATAAAATAAAGATCATTTGCACCGCAGCGTCCCAAAATGCTTGAACTATAAAAATATAAATGTATTTATTCCATATGGAGAATGCTACAACGAAAAAAATCTAAATGGACAATTTGCCATTTTTTCATCACACCATCTTCCCCAAACAATTGGAGAAAAAGTGATCAAATAGTCATACATACTACTAAGTGGGATCACTAAGAAACTACATATCGCCCCACAAAAGATATGTGCACTATGTAGCACCGTGAATGGAAGTATTAAAAAGTTATGGGGGTCAGAACATGGCGATGAAAAGAAAGAAATTAAAAGTTTTTATTTTAAGGAATAAAAGCCATATAAATGTGGTATGGCTGTAATCATACTGACCCAGAAAATGAAGGGAATAGGTCAGTTTTACCACGCCATATAAACAGAATCCATAATCCAACAGAATTTTTTATTTTTATTTAATTTTTTTTTTAAGTTCCACCCCATTTGGAATATTGTTCCATTACATGTAACATAGTGACATAGTAACATAGTTTATAAGGCCGAAAAAAGACATCTGTCCATCCAGTTCGGCCTGTTTTCCTACAAGTTGATCCAGAGGAAGGCAAAAAACCCTGAGAGGTAGAAGCCAATTTTCCCCACAATAAGGCAATCAGAATTACTCCCTGGATCAACGACCCCTCTCTAGTAACTATAACCTGTAATATTATTACACTCCAGAAATACATCCAGGCCCCTCTTGAACTCTTTTAGCGAACTTACCATCACCACCTCCTCAGGCAGAGAGTTCCATAGTCTCACTGCTCTTACCGTAAAGAATCCTCTTCTATGTTTGTGTACAAACCTTCTTTCCTCCAGACGCAGAGGATGTCCCCTCGTCACAGTCACAGTCCTGGGGATAAATAGATCATGGGAGAGATCTCTGTACTGACCTCTGATATATACATAGTTATTAGATCTCCCCTCAGTCGTCTTTTTTTTTTAAGTGAATAAGCCTAATTTTGATAATCTTTCTGGGTACTGTAGTCCACTCTTTCCAGTTATTACTTTAGTTGCCCTCCTCTGAACCCTCTCCAGCTCTGCTATGTCTGCCTTGTTCACAGGAGCCCAGAACTGTACACAGTACTCCATGTGTGGTCTGACTAGTGATTAGTAAAGTGGCAGGACTATGTTCTCATCACAGGCATATATGCCCCTTTTGATGCAACCCATTATCTTATTGGCCTTGGCAGCAGCTGTCTGACACTGGTTTCTACAGCTTAGTTTGCTGTTCACTAAAATTCCAAGGTCCTTTTCCATGTCAGAGTTACCCAATATTTTACCATTTAGTATGTATAACCTTACATTTGTCAGTGTTAAACCTCATCTGCCATTTCTCTGCCCAAGCCTCCAGCCTATCCTGATCCATCTGAAGCAGTGTACTGTCCTCTTCTGTGTTAATTACTTTACACAGTTTAGTGTCATCTGCAAAAATTGATATTTTACTGTGCAAGCCTTCTACAAGATCATTAATAAATATATTGAAGAGAATAGGGCCCAATACTGACCCCTGTGGTACCCCACTAGTAACAGTGACCCAATCTGAATATGTGCCGTTACTAACCACCCTCTGTTTTCTATCAATGAGCCAGTTACTTACCCACATACAGACATTTTCTCCCAGGCCAAGCATTCTCATTTTATATACTAACCTTTATGTGGTACCGTGTCAAATGCTTTGGAGAAGTCCAGATATACGACATGCATTGATTCGCCGCGGTCCAGATTAGAACTTACCTCCTCATAGAAACTGATTAAATTGGTTTGACATGACCGATCCCTCATGAAGCCATGCTGATATGGAGTTATTTGCTTATTTTCATTGAGGTACTCCAAGATAGCATCTCTTAGAAAACCCTCAAACAGTTTACCCACGACAGATGTTAAACTTACCGGCCTATAGTTCCCGGGCTCTGTTTTTGGACCCTTTTTGAATATTGGCACCACATTTGCTATGCGCCAATCCTGTGGAACACTCCCTGTCAGTATAGAGTCCTTAAATATCAGAAATAAGGGTCTGGCGATGACATTACTTCATTCTCTTAGGATACGGGGGTGTATGCCATCCAGTCCTGGCGATTTGTCTATTTTAATCTTTTTAAGACGCAGCTCTACTTCTTCCTGGGTCAGACAGGGCACTTTTAATGGGGAATTTACTTTTATATTCTGCATTTCATCTGACAGTTTATTTTCCTCAGTGAATACAGTGGAGAAAAAGATATTTAGTAGCTTTGCTTTCTCCTCATCGCTCTCTGCAACTCCCCCCTCATTACTCTGTAAGGGGCCGACACCTTCAGGTTTATACTTTTTACCATTTATATAATTAAAGAACATTTTAGGGTTAGTTTTACTCTCTTTGGCGATTAATCTCTTGGTCTCTAGTTTGGCTGTTTTTATTTGTCTTTTACATATTCTATTTTTTTTACCTTATAGTTTTTCAATGCTTCCTCGCTCCCCTCCTGTTTTAGTGATTTAAATGCTTTCTGTTTGTCATTTATTGCTTTCTTTACAGCTCTATTTATCCACATTGGTTTTTTCTTGTTCCTTAACCTTTTATTCCCATAAGGTATGTACCTCTCACAATTAGATATTAGGATGGTTTTAAAAATATCCCATTTTGTGGCTGTATTTTTATTTTTGAGGACTTTGTCCCAGTTAGTTAGGCCTATGGCCTCTCTTAGTTGACTAAATTTTGCTTTTTTGAAGTTTGGTATTTTTGTTCCTCCCTGAAGAAACGCTCTTTTGAATGACAGTTGGAAGGTTATTATATTATGGTCACTATTTCCCAGGTGTCCCCCGACCTGCACATCTGTTATTCTGTCAGGTCTATTGGTTAATACTAAGTCCAGTATGGCCGTCCCTCTAGTCGGGTCTTGAACCAGTTGGGAAAGGTAATTGTCTTTGGTTATTTCCAAGAACCTGTTTCCTTTATGAGATATACAGGTTTCAGTTTCCCAGTCTATATCTGGGTAGTTGAAATCTCCCATAATAACGACCTCATTATGTTTTGCCACGTCGTCTATTTCATTTAGAAGTAGATTTTCTGTGGACTCTGGTATATTAGGTGGTTTATAGTAAGGTCATATTAGTATTTTATTATTGTTTTTGGCTCCATTTATTTCTACCCACAGTGACTCCACATCTTCATGTCCCTCACTTATATCTTCCCGCAGTGTGGGCTTTAGACAGGACTTTACATAAAGGCAGACCCCTCCCCCTCTCCGGTTTTGGCGATCCTTTCTAAACAGACTGTAACCCTGTACGTTGACTGCCCAGTCATAGGTATCATCCAGCCATGTCTCAGTTATTCCCACTATGTCATATTCCTCCTCACACATCGCAAATTCCAGTTCACCAGTTTTATTAGTCAGGCTTCTGGCATTAGTGCATCTTCTCAATAAATTAGAATATCATTGAAAAATTTATTTCAGTTATTTAATTCAAAAAGTAAAACACATGTATCCTATAGATTCATTACACACAGAGTAATCTATTTCAAGCGTTTATTTAGTTTAATGTTGATTATTATGCACCATGATACTGTGGTTATTAAACCAGGTATTGGTACTTTTGGAAGTGTAGGAAAGTCCTGCTGGAAAATGAAATCGGCATTTCGGCAGTGGACCAACACCAGCAGATGACATGGCTCCCCAAACCATCAATGAATATGGAAACTTCACACTGGAATTCAAGCTTGGATTGGTCCTAGCCGATAGCATTCTGAAGCATCTCAGCATCTTCGCCCGTCGGATCGGCTCTTCAGACTTGAAAAAAGGGCTTTAATGCTCTGAAATGCGTTGTCTACTGTCAAAAATAAACAGAAGTTTCACTTGACCTCCATGTGGTTGTTCAGTTGCACCAATGAAGTGTCTTCACTGAGGGCATGGACTCTTATGTGCACAACTCCCGTTTCTATTGTTCAATAAAGCACACAGAATTGGGCACCATTTCCAGGATAATGGCCCTGATGAAGTGTAACAAAGTCTTTTTACTAAGTGCAGAATGTAGAATGTAGAACTTCAAATACATTTAGTAGCAGTGGATTTCAAAAGCAAGTATTTTGGTGTTAACAATTTAGCACTTAGGTAGAACTGAACTGGCCTCGTAACATTCTTGATGATGGGTGTCTTAGCTGTAATTCCTCATCTTGCAGCAGTGTCTTTAATGCTGGTTATATTAGTTCACTCTGCTGTCAGGCATTTCAAGACTTCACTTGAGGCATGAAAATAAGTAAATGACTGGAGAATCTGTAACAAGAGCAGGAGCTCTGGCTTGTGCTTCCTCTCCACTCTCGACAGGAACTCCTCCTCCAGACAGGAAACAGAACCAGCCCACTCCTACCAAGAGGGGAGAAACAGACTGGGTAGGTGGTTAACCCTTGCCATCTATGACTTTATGGAAACAACGGCCATATCACACAATACAAAATACATAACATTATAATACCATACTATTTACAAAATTGTAGTACCCCCAGGTCTAGGCTATTACATTTCCCCACCTGAAAATCAGTTTATTTCATGTGAATGGGGTTGTTTTAGCGACAAGCATATGTATTTATGTAAGCTCCATTTAAGTGAATGGAACTGATGTTCAGTCACAGATATTAATGTAATAAAATCTGTGTAAAGGAACCCCAATAGTCATGAGAATTTGTACAGACTGTTGTCTGTACAGACTATTGCAGAAGATTTTCACTACAGATTTCATTCCTTGCCATGCAAAAGAGTGGGTGGGTCACTGCTATGATCGTGGGTCACAGATGATACAGCCTTAAAAAAGCTACTTGGCCAGACCACTCCTTTAAAGTGGTTGTCAAATCTTTTTATTTTTTTTTTCTATTCCAACCCATGGGACCTGTGTTGAGAGCTTTACTTACCTGCATTTGCTGCTCCATGGCTCTCAAACATGATACTTGGGGGCATGTAACTGCTGAGTCCAGTCATTGGTTGCAGCAGCTCAGATGACCTCACTCATGCAGACAGTATATAGCCGGGGACCGGCAGTCTGGTGAAGACAGCCTGGGAGTCATGGACCCGGACGTGAGTCGCAGGGAGCAGGTAAGTATAGCTTTCTTCACAGGTCCCATTGGGGGAGGGGGGAATTTAAAAAAGTCCCGGCCAACCTCTTTAAGGATAAACCATCAAAAATATCCTACAGATCAGAAGGCAACATAACAAAAGTTTTCGGCATGGAAAAGCCGGCATGTATAATTAGAAAGGATGGGCTTCAGATGGGCACATAGGTTTCTAAATGAGTAATCACGCTTTTATATTCTGACTTCAGTGGCATTAGCTTTATTAGACATATATACCATGTGTGTGAGACGTCTAAAGCTTGTGGAATATCATTAGACTAAATTTCTTCCAGTCCAAAAGCTTTTTTTTGCCAAAGGCAAGGGATTAAACTGAAAATAATTTATATTAATTTTAAAGGGGCAGCTGTGTGAGTCTAAAATCTATTAAAAACTAACTAAATGTTTTATAATATTTTACTGAATACCTCGCTGGCTCTTGTGTTTTATATTAATGCACATTTTATACAAAAATAAATGAGGCCATTCATTGCTACAGATTTGAAACAGATGAAATAGGCAAGATATTATATAGCTGGCATACAATGTTTAAGGCATCGTGTTATTGAGCTGCTGGGACTCTTAGGGTACCTGCACACGTGGCAGAATATGTGCATTTTTTCCGTGCAGAAATTGACCTCCCATGCGGATTTCACCCCTTCCTAATGAAGGGTGAGCTCTTCGGCAATACTGCATCGAATCTGCACCAAAAACCGACGCTAGAAATTGTGTTTTTTGGTGCAGTTTGGGTGCAGAAACACTCAGAAATCTGCCCTCACATGACATGAGGCATATGGAGGTAATAACCAAGTCTGTTGTCTGATAAATTAATTTGTTTTAAACAATTTTTAAAGGGGTTATCCCATTTTAAATATAAAAGAATGCAAAAAAATTTAAATTATATATCATACAGTACATGACAATCTCTTTCTAACAAAGCTAGAACCATCCCTGTACCTCACATGGGTCCTCAGATCTCTCCATTCATTGCTACAATTGCATTACTTGATTTATATCAAGCCATTTCTCATGGGGCATATCCTGTCTGCTACATCTAGCGGCAGTTTAAGGATGGAATTGAGTATGTGCGTCCTTCTCAGTGAGGCGGACAGAGAGATTAGAGAAAGAGAAAACAGCAGGTGGCGCTATACAGATAGATTTCACAAAATGTTTAATTACATGCAATTATAAAAATATTCAGATACAGGTGCTGAAAACGGTAAAATATTTTTTCATGGGACAACCCCTTTGTACCACTGTACGTCATGGTGAGGGCTAACTTCCTGCACCACTATCTACAGTTACAACGCTCAGAGCATTTACATCTCCCAGAGCTAACTGTCATAACTATTGGTTGCTTCCGCACGGGAGATCAGCTTTCTGAGACAGCTGAGGTTCCCATGTAACCGGCAAAGGCCCAACTATAGAAGTCCTTTACGGTGATCATTGTGATAGGTGGATCTATATAGAACTACCAATCATGTTACTGTACAGTGGTTAGGAGGGCTGACAGCCTCTGATTCCCGAAGTGAAGTGAGTTGTGGAGATCAGAGCCTGTCTTCTGAAATCTGTCCCCTCACAGGGAAAAAAATGTTAAAAAAAACACACATTAAACCCTTGATTGCCCCCTACTATCCCACCACCTCCCACATTTTTTTTCATAAATCACAAAAAAATAGATTAAGGTATTAGGTAGTGCGTCCTTGTTAATCCGTCAGCTTCAATCATTGAATTGTATTCTATTTCATGCCAAGCTTTATAGGTGGCATTCCACTGACAGCAGTAAAATGCTGAAATATTGGAGGGCTGGTCCTCAGTATGGTCCTTACTAAAAAAAAAAAAGCCATAGTAACAGACATTTTAAATCACTGTCTATTGTACTGTAAAACAATGACCAGACCCTTAAAAAGAGTTTTCTATTGAAAAGTCCCTTGTGCATTTAAGGGCAGGGTAACATTTTGTTAATATTTGTATGAAAAATGTGCCAGATATGTAACATAGTAACATAGTAACATAGTTTATAAGGCCGAAAAAAAAAGACATCTGTCCATCCAGTTCGGCCTGTTTTCCTACAAGTTGATCCAGAGGAAGGCAAAAAAAACCCTGTGAGGTAGAAGCCAGTTTTCCCCACTTTAGGGAAAAAAATTCCTTCCCGACTCCAATCAGGCAATCAGAATTACTCCCTGGATCAACAACCCCTCTCTAGTAACTATAACCTGTAATATTATTACCCTCCAAAAATACATCCAGGCCCCTCTTGAACTCTTTTAGTGAACTTACCATCACCACCTCCTGAGGCAGAGAGTTCCATAGTCTCACTGCTCTTACCGTAAAGAATCCTCTTCTATGTTTGTGTACAAACCTTCTTTCCTCCAGATGCAGAGGATGTCCCCTCGTCACAGTCACAGTCCTGGGGATAAATAGATCGTGGGAGAGATCTCTGTACTGACCTCTGATATATTTATACATAGTTATTAGATCTCCCCTCAGTCGTCTTTTTTCTAAAGTGAATAAGCCTAATTTTGATAATCTTTCTGGGTACTGTAGTCCACCCATTCCAGTTATTACTTTAGTTGCCCTCCTCTGAACCCTCTCCAGCTCTGCTATGTCTGCCTTGTTCACAGGAGCCCAGAACTGTACACAGTACTCCATGTGTGGTCTGACTAGTGATTTGTAAAGTGGCAGGACTATGTTCTCATCACGGGCATCTATGCCTCTTTTGATGCAGCCCATTATCTTATTGGCCTTGGCAGCAGCTGTCTGACACTGGTTTCTGCAGCTTAGATTTCTGTTCACTAAAATTCCTAGGTCCTTTTCTATGTCAGAGTTACCCAATATTTTACCATTTAGTATGTACTATATGTAGTATATGGCATCAGAATATATATATTGTGTGAACCAGAGACTGGCTACACACAATTATTCTGGATCTATCCCCTCACACAATTTAACCCCCAGACTGTCCCCCTTTCATATCCACCACTGGGAACACTGGGGGGCCTCTTTCACCCACTATTTAATCAGGGGTACCAGCTGTATGTTGGTAGCTGGTACACAAGTGTATCCTTTTTAAATGTTTAGCTGAGAAAAAAAAACTGTGGTATGTGGAACAGTGAGAAAAATCAAAAGCACCCACCAAAAACCCTTATTAGCCAAACATTGAAAATTGGAGAAAGCAAGGCACTGCATAATGCCCTTACGGGATCAGGTCTTAATGATGACAATCCTCACTTTTGCTGGCTGTACTTCATTGACATAAACCAAGTCTTAATGTCCTAGAAAAATCAGCAAGCTGCAGAAAGAGGAGGAGCTGGATGTTCCTGATGACATATTCTCATCAATATTAGATGATGTGGAAAAGGAGGAAAAGCACATGGCAGAAGAAGGGCTCCTGCCTGTAGAGCAAGAGAGCCCTGGGGTTGGAAAAGTGAGTATAGCCCCATTTAAAGGTGCATTAAATGTGCCATGCTGCAATTAACAATAAAGACCGACTATACAGTGTGGTCTTCATTACTAAATGAAAGGCAGTCGCTGTTTCATTTGTAAGGTATCACTATCTGCCTTAAAATCAGAGAAATTCAAATTTAAAAAATTGCTAATTTTCCAAACTTCCTGAAACTTTTTTTTAAATAAATTAACACATTGGCCCATCCCAAATTTACCACTATCATGGAGCACAATGTGTCACAAAAAAAAAAACCTCAAGATCAGAGAGAGAGTTCCACAGGCAATATTTCTCTGAGTGAGAAATGCAAGCTAGTCCTCCTTCCAAACAGATAAGAGTACAGAATATCCCATGCTATGCCTCTCAGAGTGAAAAGTGCAAGTCCATTCTCCCTGAAAAAGGAGAAGTAAACTGAGTATCTCAACCACAAATTGTCCTGGTTAGTTGAATGGCCTTTGTCTGGGTCTTGGGGGAGCTCTTTCTCATTAGGGAGACCATCTAGTATGCATAAGACATACTGTAGACCAGCCAATGTTGCTCTGCGTTTCTGGAAAATATATAGGCAAATTAGCATATCTTACTTCTACAGGCATTAGATAGGTATAGTGTTCTTATCTTTTTGGAAGAAAAGCTTATTTGAATATCTTTCCCAGGAACCAAAGGGTATGCAAATGAGCTTTCATTTATGAAAAACACTGATTCAACAGTTGAAGGCTATGACCAGGGGGAAATCTTACTATGAAAAACAATTGATTGAACAGTTTGAGGCTACCACCAGAGAACAATCTTCAAAAAGCAGTGATTGAACAGTTCAAGGCTATGGTGTGCATATGGTTTCATTATTATTAGAGATGAGGGACGTTGATTTGGCTGCTTTGCTGAAGTTCACAAAGAAATTTCATTCATTATGAATTACTAAGTCACAAATCGTATTCCATTGTATGTAGCGGGCACAATGACGGGGAACGGTGATCGCGCCGCCCCCGTCATTGAGCCCCTCAATGCTGAACGCAGCATCTGACATTCACATGTAGGCCTTTCAGGGGTTAATCAGGGGTTAAAAACAAAAAAATACATGCTCACCTCATCAATTTGCTCGTGGAGAGGCTGTCTTAGCCATCTTGATTAAAGAAAACACACCAAATCTTGAAAGCGTTGACGTCTGTGACGTCATCAGCGTTATGCTATGGTGACGTCACACGTCACTGCGAGTGAGATTTGATGCTTTTTCTTCGGTCAAGATAGCCGTGACAGCCAACACCCAACAAAAATGAGAGTTTGCTCTTTGTCTTGTGATCTGAGGCTTAGTCACATACACGTGGACTGATGAAATAAGCCATATGACTCTTTTATAAGGTTGATGTCATCGGTCTATATATTAGGGTTCTAAGTGTGTGGACCAAAACAATTTCAATTATTTTTATCATCGCCCCTAAATTTTAGGTTATTATTCACCTAACCATTCAGATAGTTGTGAACTTCGGAGTGATCCTTGGTTCACACTTCATATGGTCTTGTGTGAACCTGATGGTATACTATGTTTTTACATGAGCTCCAATTCACATTCCACTTTTACTGCCATGTAAGATGCAAAAGTGACCAATTGGCCTTGTTATTGACTTACTTTAAACTGACCTTCTCACCCGGAGAACCCCTCTGATCTTGTTTTGATTGACTGTACAAACTGTTTACTACTAGGGCTATACACTTACCTTATTGTATCTTCTTCTGATGTTCTCCTTAGGGCAGGGTCACAAAGCCCTTCTTGTAGTCTTGCTTGGTTATACTGTGTGGTTTTCAGTAGGCATCTCCCAGGGGATAGGCTGAAATAGCCTTTGAAGTCCTTTGTGGAAGTTTCCTAATCTATAGGGAGGGATTATCGCTCTGCCAGGAGCACATGACACTTTTGTAATTAATGAGCATCATAAAATTCTCTTTTTCTATTAGATACCCATTAGTAAACCTGCTCTGGTTGTCATTTCAGACAAAACCATGCATATCCTTTTATATTCCTACATGAAAGGGGATCTCTATCTGACTCATCCTCACTGGCCTAATTGCGTTTGCATTTAACTGTAAGTTAAAACCCTCTTTAGTCCCAAACTCTTGATCTTTTGCAGAAGCGGATAAGCTAATTAACTAGTGGGTTACCAAATCATATTATTTCTGAGAAAAGTCAAAACTAAATGACTAGTGCCACCAAAAAAAAGAAGCCAAGCAATGAATAAAATGTGCACTATCTTACAGTACACAATGTGAGAAAGCTGGTAATGAACAATAAAGTCGAATTGAAATTTATCTAATGTTCTTTTAGTAAAGCTGAAGACGCTTGGCCATAAAGTTCAACTTCAGGACCCTTTTTCTTGGTCCAATGTACAGGATAAGGACCGGGAACCAGACATTTGTTCCCAATCATTGTTTTATCATTTAACTTCAGCAGCGCTACATTTACACGCAGCAATTATCTCCTGTGTATGGGGATAAATGATTACTACAGTGATCATTAATTCCCATACAGATTCATTGTTTGCTTAGTGTTTACACAGGACATTGTAGCTGAAAGAGCTGTTTTAGGTACAGCTCCACAGAACCTCTTTAAATGTAAACCCATTCCTATGATAATGTTTCAATCTCATTCTTCCAAAAGTAAATGATGTTCATAAATCACATGGCAGTTGTTTGCATTCACCAGATATATAGTTATACATGTTCATAAGATTGCAAAAATACCTTTTCTCCAAGCTGAACACTGCCAATATTTCCAGCCTTTTAGTATAAGAGGGAGACAGGGACCTTTCATCCTATTTATTGATCTAGTCACCTGCTTTTGACTCCTCGTATGATTTTTACAATGTGGAGCTCGAAACTGAATGCCATATTCCAGATGAAATTCAGACAACTGCATTCTCAAGTCCCTCACATATTCCAGATGAAGCCTTACTGTGAATTTTTAGAGAAGCAAACCCCTCAATATGAACAGGCTCGGACTTGCCCAAGGGGGAACAGTTGAATCCCCCAGTGGGCCCCTGAGAAAAAAACTGGGTAGAGTATCCAGTTTATTATAGACGCATCAGAAGGTTAACATGGCCTCTAAGAATAGAGGCAAGCCAGCCTCTATCCTCTCTTCTTTGAGACCCACTTTTTGAAGTTGTTGCAGAGACCCACATAATCAATCTTGTAGCGTCTTTTTGCTGCCTGCCTCCGTGTAGGCAGGTAATATTTGCATGTCGCTGTACAGTGGGCCCCCAGAATAAATTTTACTGGTGGGCCCTAGGCATCCCAGTCCGACACTGATCATGAATTATATTGCAACTTCTGCTTGACATTGAGTGCTGCATGCTTGTAAAGTAGTAGAGGTAGAGTTTAAGGATGAGCAAATAGATTTGTAATGAACTTGGTTCATTACAAATTTCACAAAAATTCATCCTCCAAATGAACCAGAAGCTATTTTACTGTACATGTTGGTGAGAAAAATCACAAGGGAGGAAGAAGAAGGATGCTCACATGACCCTAGGAAGGAGTGGGAGGTGGGGGCTTACCCTGATTGGCTCAGAGGCTGAAAAACAGCTTCCTCGGCCAATCAGGGGTGCAAGAAGGGAGATGCCTTTGCAGAACGAGCAGACATCATTCTGCTGAGCTGTTGATGAGGGTAGATCGGTGTGTGCATGCAATGATCATATACAATATACAGCGGCACAAGCAATCATCTTTTCTAGTTTTACAGCGACAGTTTAGGGAAAGAATAGAAAGAAATAATTTAGCGTCTTTGTTCAGGAAAAGTAATTTGAGGGAGTGAGGGGATGGGGCACAGTCTTGCTGTTCTTACTGTGACTTACAGGAGGAAGGATAATCGGCATGCTGACCCATAATTCCAACCCAATAATTTCTTAACCCAAACAAACACAGAGACTCAGTTTGGTATAAAAGGCCATAGCGGCCAACTTTATTCAACCATACAACAATGTAGAGTTATCTCCCATCTTTAACAAAAACAATCTTGTTACCATTACCCCTTTACATAATGTGAAGGGATCCTAGAAGGCAAACAAATTAGGGTCTCCCCTCGAGAACCTCCACAATTAATTCCACCATTACCCTCGGCCGCACTCACCGACCCAAGGGCACCACTCATCAAGTCCTACCCCCGCAGGGCTATCAGCCCCAACAGGGACCCAATTATCAATTGCCCAAATTGTCATAGATACACGCCCCCAAATAGGCATGCACCTGTTCACAATTTTGCCTCCCAGGATCCCCTTCTTTCCAGCCACAGACAAACACTTGTGACACCTCACCTGTGTTCGTCCCTCCACACACAAAGAGCAGTCTCCAAACCATCCTGCAACCCCAAAAACCACATATCAATTCCCACCTCGTTCAAATGAACGCCATCCGCCCTCAAAAATTGCGGTGACGCATTCTCAAGATCTCGATGCCGCACTAAAAAACCACCTTGCCGCCGAACAAAACGGCCTACCTCCTTATTAATCTTGGCCCTCGCCTTATTCAGCCGCTCCACAGACCTGGCGCCACACCACGTTCTGCGAGCCACAATCTCCGACCAAATTAATAACATTGCCGGAAACTCAACTCTTAAACGTAAGAGATCAATCTTAATATCCTGAATAATGTCCCGGGAACGGCAAATACCCAAATCATTCCCTCCAGCATGCAAAACTAGAATATCCGGCGCACGATCGAGAGAAACATAGAACTGAAACTCGGGCAACACTCTCCCCCACAACAAACCCCGTAACCCAATCCAGCGAACCTGCAACTTACTAGACGGGAAACCCAACTGACGTCCGTTTCTCCTAACATCGGCCCGAATGGCCCCCCAATACACATATGAGTGTCTGAAAATCCATGCCAAACAAGCCGCAGGCCCTACAAAAAAAATTAAAATAAAATAACACGACATAAGTACAACCTACGTCACTTAACCACCGCCCTACAACATGAAACAACCAATCCGCCCAACAAGAACTCCCACTAAGACAGTAAATGCGGACGAATATATGCTCTAAAACACGCCGATTCCCCCTGGCCAATACATCTGATAACATCCTCCCGAAGGACCCACCTGGCAGCCTCTGTAGCCGCTCCGATCCGAAAAGAATGTGACTCGAAATCCTTAGCCAGTAACCCCTCCGCCTCTAAACACTTACAGAAGACAGCCACAAACTGAAACCGAGACAACGCCAAACCGTCTTGATGCACCAACAATGGTCCCGCCCCACACGGTCGCATAACCAGAAAATCCGAAACACACCGAACCGGACAAACCATCGATCCCGGCAGAGGCCGCAACAAAACACAACAACCCTTGCCCTCCTGATCCGTTTTTGACTGACGAATCCAACACTGCAGCCCCTCTGTACCATCCCTGACGTCCTCCACACGCAAACCACCCACATCCGATTTGTTCCTCGAAACCAATTCGGACACCCGGAAAGCACCAAAAAACGCCAATGAAAAGCCGCCCGAAACAAAACTGCCTCATACTGTGAAGGACATAAAGACTCAACTTGCCTACCTAACATTTGCAAGATTTCAAAGGAGACCGGGTGACGCATATCCCGCCGAACAGTACTCCGCCTATAACCCTTCAGTGCCTGACGTACCAAAAAACATCTCGAGACATCCACCAATCCCCTCAGACGCAACCAAAAGGCCACCGCCGCAACCCTCTTAGCCACAACAGAATACGACATTACTAGAAACACAATCCCCCACTTGCTCCAACAACCGTTCCCATAGCGACCAAACAGATGAATAAGCAGACCACGTACCCGCACTCACAGAACGCCTAATCAACTCGGATGAGACCCCAAGGCCACGCTCCAGAGCCACTGGGGACAAGGCAGACCCGTCTTCTCCGCTCCCGGAACCAGACTGCGAAAGCGCTCCCACTGAAAACGAGAAAGAGCATCCGCCACTGAGTTCTCAACCCCAGGAACATGGACTGCCACAAAACAAGCATTTAAAAACAAACCCCGCAACACAAGTTGCCGCAACAGCCGCAAAACTGGTGGAGAACTAGCCGACTGAGCATTAATCACCTGCACCACCTCCATATTATCGCAACAGAAGAGCACCCGACGATTCCGTAACTGCTCGCCCCACAACTCAGTTGCCAACACAATAGGGAACAACTCTAACAAAGCTAAATTACTCAAGAAACCTTCCCTCCTCCATTCATCGGGCCACTCCCCCGCACTCCACTGACCCTGACAAAAAGCGCCATACCCACACGACCCCGACGCGTCAGTAAACAATTCCAAATCAAAATTCGACACCTGAGCCTCCATCCAAACCGAACGTCCGTTAAACTGCGATAAAAACCGTTCCCACACTTCCAAGTCCGCCCGAACCTCCGCCGACAACCTCACAAAATGAAACAAAACCGTCACCCCCGCCGTTGCCATGGCCAGCCGGCGACAAAACACACGCCCCATTGGAAGAATCCGACAAGCAAAGTTAAGTTTTCCCAACACAGACTGCACCCGCTGCAATTGGGCTTTTTTAACCTTCCGCAGACCGGAAATCTCTACAACCAAATCCGCCACGTTATCCTCTGGCAAGCGACATTCCATACCGTACCGAATCAATCACAATACCCAAAAACTTCACCTCAGTAGCCGGACCCTCCGTCTTCTCAGGCGCTAACGGGACGCCAAAGGCCGCCGCCACCCGTTCCATAGTATGCAACAAGACAGAACACACTCTAGATCCTGCAGGCCCCAAAAACAAAAAATCATCCAAATAATGCAAAACCGAATTCCAACCCGACTCCTGTTTAACAACCCATTCCAAAAATGAACTAAAAGTCTCAAATAATGAACAGGAAATCGCACAACCCATAGGCAAACAACAATCAATGCAAAACTGACCGTCCCACTTAAAACCCAAAAAGTGAAAACTATCCGGGTGTATCGGCAGCAAACGGAACGCCGCTTCTATGTCTGTCTTCGCTAATAACGCACCCTGGCCAAAACACCGCACCCACTTAACCGCCGAATCAAAAGAAGTATATGAAACAGAACACAACTCCCGATCTATACCATCATTCACAGAACCCCCGCTGGATACGATAAATGATGTATCAAACGAAACTTGTTCGGCTCCTTCTTGGGAACCAAACCCAAAGGGGACACCCGTAACCACGGCAATGGGGCCAGCCACGCGGCCCACCTGTACTTCTTTTTCTATTTTTTCCCGAACAACCTGAGGCCTGACCAATGCCGAAGCCAAATTACGCATGCCCGTCCCTGGCCCAACTGAATGACAAGGAATGCGAAAACCTTCAGTAAAACCAACCCGTAACAATTCCGCCGCCTCGCTATTTGGATATCTCCTTAAAAAGGGCAACATCACGTCCACCCTCACCGGAGTCCGCCCTCTTCTGCACAACCTCATGTCCCTTCCCTTTTCCCCGCCTAAAACACCTGGGAAAACTATGGGCTCCCCCACAACCGGAGCACTCATGTTTAAAGCGGCAGTCGCAAAGGAACTTACAGTACCCTTCATTATACTGCCAGCAGCACCCTTTTCTACTTCCGGGAGGCGCTTCCGCTGCCGAACCACCCCCCGGGGGCCCACGAAAGGGCTGATTACCCCCTTTAGGAGCGGCCATAAGCTGCATCCACAAACTTATGTCTTTGTGATCCCACCGAATACTAGGCCTAACCGCTTTGTGCTGACGAAATTGCTTGTCGTAAGGCAACCACGCAACTCCCCCATAAACTCTATAAGCCTCACCTATAGAATCCATATAACCAAAAAGCGTGGAACAATGTTCCGGCGCCTTCTCCCCCACTACACTAGCCAGAATTGCAAACGCTTGCAACCAATTCATGAAAGTGCGAGGTATCAAGCGATAACGCCGATGCTCCTCCTCCTCCTTCTTACTTTCATCAGGCTTAACCCTATCCAAATTAAATTTTTCTAACGGGAGCAATGAAAAAATCTCCACGTATTCGTCTTTCCAAATTTTTTCCCTAACCTCCTGTTTTAAATGGGCCCCCAACGGCCCCTCAAAACAAACATAAACCTCCCCTTTCGCAGCATCCGCTAACCTCACCGTGTCAACCCCCCCAGATTTACCCGCGCTGCTCGTCCCCTCGCCAGCAGCTGAAAGCCCCCCAGCCGCCGACACCGCCGGTACCACAACCGCCGAGGGTGCCGCCCCTTCGGCAGCAACCTCCAGCCTGCAATACACCCTGCTGACCTCCCGCAACCACAGAAGACCATACCGCCGCCGGAGCCGCGCTACTCCCTGCCCCCACACGCGCTAACAATGCCGCCAGACCCGACAACAATTCCTGCACCGTCCCCTCCGCTCCTAAACTACCCAGAGCCAAGCCCCCACCCCACACGACGTCTGCTCACCTGGCCGTCACTGAGGAAGGACCCCAGCAGCCGCAGCAGAAGATTTCCTCTGGCCTGTGATGTCCCTCAATGACCCCACCGCCGCAGCCGGCTCAGTACAGGTCGCAGGCAGCTCCAACGGAACATCCCGGACTCTTGGCTCCATTCACCTTCTTCCGGTGACGTCATCGGCGAAGTCCCACCCACCGGTCCACTGGGGGTGGGGTCAGACTCCCGTCTCCTCTGCAGCACAGGCCCACCGGAAGATGGCCGCCTGCTGACGCCTGACGATTCCCCCACTCCTGCTCTGCCACTCTGTCCTCCTGAAGTCGCACCGCCAGACCCACCAGCATGGCTCCCTGGCTCCTCCAGCAGCGGGGGCGGAGCCTCCAACTCCCCACCGCTCACCCGTCCACGTGACTGCCGCCGGCCAGGCCTCAGCCGGGGCGCAGGGATCTCCTCTGCCGGAACCACAGTGTTGTCCTGGCCGCTCCTACGCTCCTCCGAAGGCCTGCAGGACGCTCCTGACCTGCAGCCCTGCAGTCCGGTGAGTTCCTGACGCGCTCCCCGCCACTGGCACTCAGCGGGGAGCCTGTCGCCACCTCCGATGTCTCCAGACGCTGCCTTTGGGGGACTGGATGAGACACACGTCCCTCCCTCGCATGGTCCCGCCGCCGCACGGGATTCCTCCCAGCCCTGCCACGTGGAGTGGAGGCGCCCAAACCCAGTGACCGTGCCAGAGGGTCCCTTAAGGGGCTCCCTAGGCGCCGCCGAACCCTAGGGGTAACCTCAGGGCTCAGCCTCTCCATACCTCCCAATTTTTGAAAATTTCAAAGAGGGACAATATGTGTGACGCGCATCACGGCGTTTTTTTATACTAGGCCACGCCTCTAACTCCGCCCAAATCATAATTACTGGAGCCCCTGCGGCCTTTTTTTTTCTTGCGCTTCAATGTCCATATAAATATTAGCACAAAAATAATCAGATTATAGATATTTTAAGGTCTAAATTGCACCAAATAATGAAGTTATTGTCTAATATACAGGTAGAAACCATAGAGATAGTTTAGTAAGGAGAAATTTTGCAAATGTATTAATGCATATTTATGAATTAATTCTCCAGGTCAAAAAGAGGGACATTTAAGGATCAAAGAGGGACAGAGGGACTTAGGTCAAAAAGAGGGACTGTCCCTCCAAAAGAGGGACACTTGGGAGGTATGGCCTCTCTGTGGGGTCTAGACCTACGAGCCCTGGTGCTAGTAACCCGCACAGCCTCCCCCGCTGACACTACCCGGAAGAGCCGCCCTAAGAGACTCCTGCACCCATGTATGCCCACGGGAATCCACCACCGCCCTAACCTCTGCCAGCAAACCTTCCAGAACAGACATGACACCCCACCAACTGTTCCAACTGTTCTCCTCACACTCAGATAACCAACAGCCCCTCCCCTTCCTTTCCCTGCCTTAAATACCCGGCGGGAAAGATAACACCACCCCTTCCTGCTAACTCCACTCCCCCAGCTTCCTAACCAAATTAACCCCTGCCATGCCTACCTTCCCCCAAGTCAAAGCCGCGTTTCGCTACGGCTGCACCCCGCTCCATTGCTATTCTTCTGCGCTTCAAAACTAGCCACCTGCAACAAAAAAAAATATTCTTTTTTCTCATTTGAGCAAAGGACCCCCATTTTGCTACTGAGTAATTGAACCTATTTTTTCAGTGTATTATATCTGTCCAGTGTTATGAAAGGCATTGCTTTATAGAAAAAAGCATTTTATGGAAATGATGCCATTTTTAGACCAGTGAAATCAAATGCAAATTACACATTAGACACAAAATATTACCAGCTTTCTTGCATTGTTATATTTTTGGTGTGGGGAGAGAAAAATTGTATTACAAGTTTGTGTTGTTTTACAGTAGAGAAAGCTCATTTTCTGAAACTACCATATTTTTTTGCCCCATAATACACCCCCCCCCCACACACACACACACACACCCAAAGTGGAGGAAAAATGTCACTGCATCTTATGGGGCAAATACTAATGAGTGCTTCTATTATGGAAGCTCTCATTAGTACCGGAGGACCAGGAAGCGGTAAATGCAGCGCTCACCGGGCTCTGTACCCACCACTTCCTGGTCCTCTGCCGTCGACTCTATTGTGACTGCGCACAGTGTGAGGACGCTCTGTGACCTCACACTGTGGGCGTCAGGTCACAGCACAGCTGACGGCAGGAAAATGAGAGAGAGAGCTGGATCCTGGGGGTCTGTGGTGTCCAGAGCAGTAGAGGTAAGTTGATTTTTTATTTTATTTGCTATGAGGCTGGGGCCTGGTCTGAGGCTGGGGGCTTATCTGTGGCATGGGGTCTGATCTGTGACATGGGGGTCTGATCTGTGGCATGGGGGTCTGATCTGTGGAATGGGGGTATAATCTGTGACATTAGAGTCTGATCTGAGTCATGGGGGTCTGATCTGAAGCATTGGGGGTCTGATCTGAGGTCTGAATAGGGGATCTTATTTATATTGGGGCTCTTATCTGAGGTCTGATTGGGGGTCATTCACATTGGGGTCTGAGCTGAGGTCTAATTGGGGGTCTGATCTGAGGTCTTATTGGGTCTTATTAACATTGGGGGTCTGATCTGAGATCTGATTTAGGGTCTTATTAACATTGGGGGTCTGATTGGGGCTGTGAGCTGAGGTCTAATTAACATTGGGGATTTGATTGCTGGTCTGATCTGAGGTCTACTGAAAATATTTTTTTCCTATTGTCCTCCTCTAGGTGCTTCTTATGGGCCGGTGCATCTTATAGGGTGAAAAATACGGTACATTTTTAAATGCAAATAACACAGTAGGCAGAAATCTTACTGGTACCAATACTGCATTATTCTCAAAGTAACTTGTCAGTAGCAGTATTCACTTAGTTTGTAGAAAGGGAAGGCAATTAAATACAGAGCAGGGAATCGAGAGGGGGAAAAAGGAGCCAATGATGAGATATCACAATAATAGTGGAGGGGAGGATGCAGACTATGATGATGATTGTGTGTTGAAGAGTACCTGGGAGTCGAATCAGGAAGCTAAGGAGGAGACAGCAGAGAGGAAGGGTGGTGGCCACCGTAGCAATAAAGACCTGAGGCAATGTACGGCCAAAACCTCCAAAAGTACTGGCAAGGCCAGATTTGCTTCTATTGTGGTCAGCTCAGGAACTGGTGATGCCACTGATACTGTGGGCGCAGGCAAGACATTGGCCAAGCTTGGCTTCCTCTAACTCTGTGCGAGCAACTACCATATTGTTTTTTTTTATTGCACACAAAACTACAGCTGTGTGCAATATCTGCAGAATTAAAATAAGTAGTTAGTTAGGGCAGTAGTTTAGAAATGCCCAGTTTGGAGACCTAGAAATTAAATGGGGTAGACCCATCAGTCAGTACGTGCAGACGTGTGCACAAGTACTCTTCTACCATGTTGCTGAAATGCTGCCTGCTAAGACGGTGTTACTGGATGTTGTGTCGTGCTGACAAAGGTTTTTCACATTTCAGCCATGATAACCCTCCCTTCTGAGGTGCTGGTGGTGCCCAGCTGAATTGGCGACTTCCTCCTCTGCCTCGTGCTTCTACTGAGCCCCCGCTGTCAGATGGGAACGCCATCAGTAGCGCATCTACCATTGTGCGCTTGTACTCATGCATCTTCTGATCACGCTCCAGTGACGGAAGTAAGGACAGCATGTTGTCCTTGTAGCGGGGATCCAGCAGGGTGGCCACCCAGTAATCAGCACTGGTTACAATGAGGGAAATTCGCCAATTTTTGTGCAGGCACTGCAGCATGTAGTCACTCATGTGTGCCAGGCTGCTCAGATGCAATGACAAGCTGTCCTTGGTGGGAGGTGTATCATCTATGTCCTTTGTATCCCCCCAGCCATGCTCCATTGATGCCCATGACCTGATTTGGGTGCCACCCTGCTGTGAACGAGGATCCTACTCCTCATCATCATCCTCCTCATCTTCCCAAACTGTGCCCTGGCTGGACAGTTGGGTACCTGGCCGCTGCTGGTGCAGGAACTGACCCTCCGAGCCACCTGTGGACGACTGGCCTGATAACCGTGGGAATGATCCTTGTTCCTCCTCCTCTTCCTCCTGTGCCACATCCTCATCCATCATTGCCTGAAGCGTTTTTCAAGGAGACATAGAAGTGGGATAGTAATGCTGATGATGGCGTTGTTGGTGGAGTGCTCTAAACAGTGCAACATAGCACACACGTTCCACGTGAAGTCCCACTCGGTGGTGAAGTGGTGCTGTTCCGCAGAGCCACTCACCCGTGCATGCTGCAGCTGAAACTCCACTATTGTCTGCTGCTGCTCACACAGTCTCTCCAGCATGTGCAAGGAGTTCCACCTTGTGGGTACATCGCATATTAGGCTGTGAGCGAGAAGTCAGAAGTTAAGCTACAGTGCAGACAGGTGAGCAGCAGCTGGGTGAGAACACCAAAAGCGGGCACAAATGGCCCGCACTTTCTGCAGCAGCTCTGCCATCTGGGGGTAATTTTTCAGGAACCTCTGCACCACCAAATTTAGCACATGCACCAGGCAAGGGATGTGTGTCAAAATGGCTAGGCCCAGAACTGCTATGAAATTTCACCCGTTGTCGCACACCACCAGGCCTGGCTTGAGGCTCAGTGGCACCAATCACTCATCGGTCTGTTCTTCCATGCCCGCCCACAGCTCCTTCTCGGTGTGGGGTTTTTCCCCCAAACATATGAGTTTCAGAACATCCTGCTGTCATTTCCCCCTGGCTGTGCTGAAGCTGGTGGTGCAGGTGTTGTGCTGACATAATGAGGAGGCGATAGAGGAGGAAAGCGGAATAGAAGGCGGAGGCAACAGGAGGCATGGAGAAAAATTCAGCAATCCTCGGTGGTGGCCCAGTCGCCACTACATTTACCCAGTGGGCAGTTAGGGAGCTATAATATCCCTGCCCGTGCTTACTGGTCCACATATCGATGGTTATGTGGACCTTGCCACTGATGGCGTTGCACAGTGCACACCTGATTTTTTCCGCCATTTGTTTGTGCAGGGCAGGGACGGCCCACCTGGAAAAGTAGTGGCAGCTGGAAAAGTAGTGGCGGCTGGGAACCACGTACTGTGGGACAGCCACCATTATGTTTTACAACTGTCTGTCTCCACAAAATGGAATGGAAGCATTTCAAAGGCCAGGAATTTGGAAATGCTGGCATTCAGGGCCAGGGCTCGCGGCTGGGTAGGTGGGTACTTCCTCTTTCTCTGTCAAATCCAGTCTTTGAGGGGTGCCAGGTGGCCCTGTCGCTCTAGAGGGGGAGGAAGAGGCCAAGACCGCAGCAGATGAAGGAGCAGGAGGAGCCTCAGATCTTTCATGGTTTTTCAGGTGTCTATTACACTACAGCTTGTGCTTTGCAGTTAAATGTCTGGTCATGCAGGTGGTGCTCAGGTCTAGAACGTTTATGCCTCGCTTCAAGTTCTGACTGCACAGCGTGCAAACCACCCATATCTTGTTGTCAGCACATTGGCTGAAGAACTGCCACATGAAGGAACTCCTTTGAGCTGGCTTTGGTGTGCTCTTCCCCTCTGTGCTGTGGGTAGTAGCAGGCGTACTGGCAAGGGACCAGCTACACTGCTTTTTCATCCTGCTCCCTCTTTTGCTTTCGGCTGGCGCTTCGTGTCCCCCACCTCATCCTCCGAACTGCACATCACTCGGATGACCTAGATGCCATGTGAGGTCTAGGACCTCATCATTCTCCACATCATCTTCCACCCACTCTTCACCCCTGCTCTCCTTGCTGGTCTGCACACTGCAGAAAGCCTCAGCAGTTTACATCTGTGTTTTGTCATCATCATCAGAGATGCGCTGCGGCGGTCCTCCCATGTCCTCATTCTCAAACATATGTGGTTGGGCATCAGTGCACTCAATCTCTTCCACTTCTGGGGCAGGGCTAGGTGGATGGCCCACAGAAACCCTGCCAGCAGAGTCATCAAAAAGCATAAGTGACTGCTGCATGACTGGGGGCTCAGACTGCTTGGCTGATGTGCAAGGGGTTGAGGTGGAAGACTGATGCCCATGGGCCACCTGTGCCAACTCTGTGCTTTCAGCAGGGGACCAGGTGGGAGACAATGTGTAGGAATCTACTACTGCCTCTACTTCTTCTGGCCTCAGCATTCATAGAACGGTATTCGGGCCTACAAAATGACGCAGAACATCCTATCGTCTTTGTGCACCAGAGGGAGGTGTTTCATTTGGGGGCCTAGCTGGCACAAATCGACAATGTCCTCTCCCTGCAGCAAGAGCTCCACCACCACCAGCAGCACCACAACCACATCCTTGATTTGATGCTCCCCTTTATTTTGTATGCTCAACCAAAAAATTGCTGACAGATGAACAATTGCATTGCTGTGTCACAACTGCAAATGAGGTGTTTTGCACCTCAAAAAATGGCTATAGGTCACCAACAGTTAAAAGACCAGATAAATACAAATATTGTATTTCCGTGTCATGGATGCAAATGTCCAATTAACAGACTGACACAATTAACAGACTGATTAACTCTCCTATTACAGTAAGATGCTGACACTTAAAATGGGACATGCTAGCTGGATCAGTCCTTCTAATTTAGTGCAATTTTGAGTAATTGGGTGGGGTTAGAAATAAGCGAATCGATTCAAAACTGATCGGATTTGTCACAATTTTCGTAAAAATTCTTCTTCCAAACTAATCTGAAATTTTGGTGATTCGATTCAGATGAATCGTGCAAAAAGTGCCATTTTCATTTTAAAATTCAGTACACTAGCAAGGAAAACAGGGCAGGGAAGATGAAGACAGAGGATCACATGAACCTGGTCGGGGTCCTGGCGGAGGATGGGGGGTTGAAAAGACAGCAAAAAAATAAATAAAAGGGAAAAAGCGATCAAAAATATGAGTTCTAGGAGACCTCAGAGTGTCATACATAAAATTCCAGCCCAGTTGGTCACTTTTGATTGGGTAGAATCGATTTGGACTCTAATCAAATTTTTAACTGATTAATTAGAATTGGACCCAAAACAAATTTCGAGAAATTCGCTCATCTTTAATGAGGGGCACAGGCAGATTTTCTGAAACAGTAATCTGGTAACTTCCTGTAAGCACACATGAGATGACCATTTCTCATGTACAGGTTCACATAGCGAGTGTATGATTTCAAATGAAAACTATTTCTGCAGTCAGTCTTTAAAAAGGAAAGCTTTCTCCTCACATTCCTTTTATCCCAAGTGGATCTTTAACTATAAAAACTCTGCTATGTAATTCTTTTAGTGATTCCCACAAAAGAATCTTTTTGTTCCTTTAGCTTTGTTCAGAAAATAGTTGAAAAGTTCAGATGCTGCTTTATGTTTGAAGAAGCCTCACCCTCAGTTAAAGGGCTGTGTTCCTGAATCAGACGAACATGCTTGTACCATCTAACTGTCTAGAGTTTCAAACTTAGTTTCATGAAAGGTCACGGACTTCAAATCATCACATTGTATGAAACACTAGAACTTTTTTTTAGGAAAATGTTACAGGAGGACAACTTCTTAAAGTGCATATTCACCTTTGAGCACCATTTAACAGTTTATGTGCAGGCTGAATATCTGTATAAGCCAATGAGGAAGGCTGCAGGCTGAAGTAGCAGACAAGAGGTTGTCCAGTTTCATGATATTGATCCCCAGATCAATGGGGTTCTGATTCCCTGCACCCCCGCCAATCAGCTGTTTGAAGAGGATCAACAGTTGGAATTACTCTACAGCACTGCCAGGTAAACTTTGAAGAGGATGCAGCAGGCCCCAGCGCCTTGAGACAGCAGATTAGCAGGGGTGCTGGGAGTCATCAATATGATACTGATGACCTATCCTAAAGATAGTAGTCAGTCAGCACATCCCAGTGTGCAGGTGCATGTTGCCATGACTAAATACACAAAGAAATATTCTGGTGCTAATGCTACTCTTATTTAGTAAATTTGAGATTCTTGGCAAATATATTTTGTACAAAATTATTTGGGCCCGTCTGCCAAAAGTGAAGGCAATCTCTGTAAGGCGGGAACCTAACACTAATTCCTACCTATTATGTGCCAGGCGGCCACCATAAAATTCAGGGAGTGCAGGTTCCACATGCATGCTGGGTCCACTCTGCTTTTTATCATTTTTGGTGCCAAATTGGCCTCCATTAAATTCAGTGAATGCAGGTACCAACATGCATGCTGAGCCCACTCTATACCTCACCTGGTGCCAGATTGGTACCACTGAATGTAATGAGAGTCCCACTCTATACCTCTCCTGGTGCCAAAAGGCTTCCAGTGAGTGCAGGGAGAGATCGCCTTGACGTTTGGCAGACGGGCCCAAATAATTTTGTACAATATATTTGCCAAGAATCTCAAATTTACTAAATAAGCGTAGCATTAGCACCAGAATATTTCTATTACTATGGCATTTTTGTACTTTATTTGGTTTGCAGAGTACTGTTGCATTGTTTTTATTTATTTTTTTCCTTTGTGTATTTAGCCATGGCAACGTGCACCTGCACACTGGGATATGCTGACTGACCCCCTTTTTTTGCAGTTTGTACTGGAGATGTGGCAACTCCCATTTAGTTGTGCACTCCTGACCAGCCTGTCTGCCCCATAGGCTGATTTTAATTAGTGTAAGTATAAAGCTGTAGTCTGCTCTCCCTGCACTCACTGGAAGTCTTTTGGCACCAGGAGAGGTATAGAGTGATACTCTCATTGCATTCAGTGGTAGCCATCTGGCACCAGGTGAGGTATAGAGTGGGCTCAGTATGCATGTTGGTACTAGAGATGAGCTAATCATCCAAAATTCGCTTTGCCGAATGTTCGTCGAACTTTTCAAAAGATTCGTACCTCATACGAATCTATTTGGCGAAGCTGTGTACAAATCATACGTTATTATGAGGTGTTTTGCGAACATTCACACACTAATAACGAACGTACAGGTTTTTAAAGGTACACAACTTATGTGAACACGTACGCATGAGCGTACAAATTGCGTACGAATCCTCAGCGTACTTTTGTCTAGGGATTGTGTAATATGCAGGCACGCACGACGCTAGGCCGCAGCGTGCACTCCTCAGAGGCAGAACGAATTTTGCAAAATGACATCCAGGCGATCCTCAGCATTTAGCTCTGGAGAGCTTAAATACATGATCTGGCTGATGGACCGGCAGGATTACGATGGCACATACTGCCACTCGAACCAGAATAAAAAGGAGGTGATCCAGCAGGTGATCCGAGGCCTGTGCCATCGTTTCGACACTGTGTGGACCCCGGGCCAGATCCAACGGAAATGGTCCAATCTGAAGTTTAAGTGCCCAGACTGGCTCACTGAGATCCGCGCAGCGATATGGCAGGGTGAGTAAAATATGTATAAAATATGTATACAATATGAAAAGTAAAAACATGTTAAAAAATTAGTGTACTGTATTGTGTATCATGGAGAAAAAAAACACATACTGTAGTCCAGCTTCCAAAAATATAAAAAATAGGCTTTATTTCATGTGCTCAGTAAAAACATACCTAGCAAAAACACATCTACGCATTTCGGATCTGTGAATGTCGATCTTTCCTCATGACACTGAACAAGGCATGACAGCAAGTTTAAATATCGGCATGTCTTGATCAAATACAGCTGAAAGACATATTAGGGGAGGAGCAAATAACTTCCCCAATATAGCTTGTTTCATCATCCAAGGAACTAACATGAACAAATAAAAAAAAATAATATATATATATATATATATATATATATATATATATGTAAACATACTCAGAAAAGACATATATGAGAAGGGATAAAGATCATATATACTAGTAGTGCAAGAGTAAATCTTGCTTGTGGCTCAAACCTTTGGGGAAACAGGAGCTCATACGGAACATCCAGAAGGATTCCCTGTTCAGCAGCCTGCGTCTATGGTCTCCTCCTCTTTTCGGGGATTTAACCCTCTCCAGGCCCTGGACACGGAGCCCCGTTGTATTCCTCCATGAACCGCTGCAAAATGAAGACTCACTGCAGAGACATTTCTGGTTTTTGTATGTGGAATATCAGTAAGATGTTTTCGCACTCTGGTTTTAAGGCTTTGCTGGTGCAGCCTACATACTGTAAATGACATGTGGTGCATGTAATACAATACACCACAAATGTGGTATTACAATTAATATATTGTTTTAATTGAAAAGTGGACTGATTACTGGTAGACTGTATGAAAGAACCAGTCTGCAGAAAACCCCAGCATGTGCAAATGCGATGACCGCACCTGTAATTGCCCTTGTACTTCAGCCAAGTAGGTTGTTGCTGTGTGGATTCATAAAACATACTGGGGCTAATCTTTAGAGCTAAAGTGGGTGCTCTGTGGGCTATGCATTTGATTTTTGTGTCAGCACTGTCCCTCCAGTGTTCATCATAATTTAATACAGGAAGGTGTTTTTTGACAATATTACAGATCTCTGAAAATTCCCTGCTGTAAGTAGTGACAAACACTGGAGTGGAATCCTGAACATTACCTTGAGTATTTTTGCTGCTTCTAGAGCAGTCTGGAAATACAAGGTCATGTCTGGTCTTTGATAGAGCCAAATTTTTAGCTCTATCTAAAGTCCATTTTGGATATTTGCGATTTAATAATCCATTAATGACCTGCTGACTCTCCCTCTCAAATGTGTCATTATTAGAACAGTTACGTCTTATCCTGATTAATTCACCTTTGGGGATATTTTTCACTACATGATTAGGATGACATAATGTAGCTAGAAGAGTGGTGTTGCCCATGGTTTCTTTGCCATAGGTGCTAGTACACACCATGCGATTGTCTGAACAACTAGACCGTGTCAAATTGAGAAATGAAATGGTGGAAGCATTATGTGATAGTGTAAAAAATAATTGTAATGGGTTGCTATTAGAGTTGAGCGAACGTGCTCGTAACGAGCACTGTACTGCTCGGATCCCCTGCGCTCGCATGGCCAGAGGCATCTGGATCCGTCCTCACCTGACTGTAAGTCAATGGGGGTGGATCCGTTTGGTATGACACACGAGTGTGTCATACCAAACGGATCCGTCCCCACTGACTTGCAGTCGGGTGAGGAGGACGGATCCGGATGGCTGCGCCCATGCGAGCGCAGGGGATCCGAACAGTACAGTGCTCGGATCAGGATCATGGCTGACGTAACTTCTCTTTATACTGTCATTCCACATAATTTAGCTATGATTGCTCTGCAGTGGTTTCTGGAGATATATTCTGACTTTTCTTTGAATCCTTGGGCAGGCTCCCTGAAGTGATACGGTCGCTACATAGATGACCTGCTCTTTGTTTGGTCTGGTAATGTGGCGGCCTTACCACTTTTTTGGGAGCTATTTGAATAGCAACCCATTACAATTATTTTTTACACTATCACATAATGCTTCCACCATTTCATTTCTCAATTTGACACGGTCTAGTTGTTCAGACAATCGCATGGTGTGTACTAGCACCTATCGCAAAGAAACCGTGGGCAACACCGCTCTTCTAGATACATCTTGTCATCCTAATCATGTAGTGAAAAATATCCCCAAAGGTGAATTAATCAGGATAAGACGTAACTGTTCTAATAATTACACATTTGAGAGGGAGAGTCAGCAGGTCATTAATAGATTATTAAATCTCAAATATCCAAAATGGACTTTAGATAGAGCTAAAAATTTGGCTCTATCAAAGATCAGAAATGACCTTGTATTTCCAGACTGCTCTAGAAGCAGCAAAAATACTCAAGGTGATGTTCAGGATTCCACTCCAGTGTTTGTCACTACTTACAGCAGGGAATTTTCAGAGATCTGTAATATTGTCAAAAAACACCTTCCTGTATTAAATTATGATGAACACTGGAGGGACAGTGCTGACACAAAAATCAAATGCATAGCCCACAGAGCACCCACTCTAGCTCAAAAGACTAGCCCTAGTATGTTTTATGAATCCACACAGCAACAACCTACTTGGCTGAAGTACAAGGGCAATTACAGGTGCGGTCATCGCATTTGCACATGCTGCGGTTTTTATGCAGACTGGTTCTTTCATACAGTCTACCAGTAATCAGTCCACTTTTCAATTAAAACAATATATTAATTGTAATACCACATTTGTGGTGTATTGTATTACATGCACCACATGTCATTTACAGTATGTAGGTTGCACCAGCAATAGCCTTAAAACCAGAGTACGAAAACATCTTTCTGATATTCCACATACAAAAAACAGAAATGTGTCTGCAGTGAGTCTTCATTTTGCAGCGGTTCATGGGGGGAATACAACGGGCCTCCGTGTCCAGGGCCTGGAGAGGGTTAACTCCCCGAAAAGAGGAGGAGACCATAGACGCAGGCTGCTGAACAGGGAATCCTTCTGGATGTTCCGTATGAGCTTCTGTTTCCCCAAAGGTCTGAACCGCAAGCAAGATTTAATCTTGCACTACTAGTATATATGATCTTTATCCCTTCTCATATATGTCTTTCCTGAGTATGTTTATATATATATTTTTTTTTTTATTTGTTCATGTTAGTTCCTTGGATGATGAAACAAGCTGTATGGGGGAAGTTTTTTGCTCCTCCCCTAATTTGTCTTTCAGCTGTATTTGATCAAGACATGCGGCTATTTAAACTTGCTGTCATGCCTTGTGTCATGAGGAAGGATCGACATTCACAGATCCGAAATGCGTAGATGTGTTTTTGCTAGGTATGTTTTTACTGAGCACATTAAGTAAATGCCTATTTTTTATATTTTTGGAAGCTGGACTACAGTATGTGGTTTTTTTTCTCCATGATGTGGTAGCACTCCTTCCCAGTGCTGTCCGTGCCTCCTGCATTTAATTACTATACCAGGTGAGCGATACGTGTTTTGCCTTTTTTGGCACTGTATTGTATATATACCAGTGAGTGCCAATAATGAAAACTGTAGAGAAGGACAACGTGGGCGTGCGTAGTGCGCTGCAGCAATATTCTTTCACGCTAGGCCACGCCTCTAACTCCACCCAAACAAGTGAAGGTATTCTCAGATACGTGCCCCTTCCCAGTAATTTGCCTTAGGCTACTTTCACATATGTGGTGGTGATCCAGTATGGCCGGTCTGGGGGCGTAGCCTAGGGGGAGGCCAACATGACCAGGCTAGGCGTCGGCGAAGTTAGGTTATATGAGTGGTGGGTTTTGAATATGGGGCGGAGTTAGGGTAAAGGGGGGTCTTTATAGGAGGGGGTCTGAGGTGGGAAAATCACCATTTTTAGGTGAACCTGACGGGGACAAGCAGTGACAGAAAACAGGTCACCAATTCTGGGCTATTAGTTTTTTACCTCTGCCATGGCGGACGTTGAAGAGCTCCTTCGGGTGCTGAGGGAGAAGGCTGCTGCGCAGGGTCCGGAGTGGCAGAGTTTCAGGAGTTCAGAGGCGTGCCGGCCACGGCGGTCCAGGCCACCGGTGCGCCTTAGCCCTGAACAGGTCCCCCGAGTCCAGCGCCGGGTCCGGAGCCCTTCTAGGGACCCTCCACAGCAGGTGCAGGAGCAGCGTCCCCTTGCGCGCTCGGTCCGCCGTGGGAGGAATCCGCAAGCACGCCGGGACTCCAGCAGAGCAGGCCAGGAGGTTAGTGCGCCTTCTGGTGGCGATAGTGAGATTGCAGGACCAGGCACGGCAGATCCCACACATTGTGCTGGGGAGGCTACTCAGCGTGGGAGAGATAGGAGCGCAGGGGCTGTCGGACCCTCTGGGATTGCAGAGGTGCAGAATTCTGATGACGGGCAGCAGCACGCTGGCCCCAGCTCGCAAGATGGAGAGGTCAGGATGAGGTCCTTGGTTGGCAGCAGGCAGCACCAGGCTGGCCCTTTCAACACCGCAAGGGATGGAGGATCGTCGTCTTCTGGACGTCCGTTGGTGGGATCGGATGCAAGACGGGATGCTGGAGCCACGGCTGTCGGGTTCACAGCACCCGGGCAGCCTGGTGAGTTAACATGGGGACCAATTTTATCTGTGTTAAGTGCCCTGGGGGGGGGTCTTAGCCATGTGTTGGGGGGTTTGGCGTCACTGGCGGCAGGTTGGGGTGCGTTTGGGGGTCACCGCTCCCGGCTTGGGGAGCAGGGAGGCCGGGGTCTGGGGTTTTTCCTGGAAGGGGGATGTCGGGGGTTAGTATGCCGCTAGGAGGCGTGGTTGGGGGTTTTGGGAGTTGGAGATCTGGAGGTAGTACGCCGGGGGGTGCAAGTGTGGGGTCGGGAATGGAGCAAGGGGGTCCGGTAGTGGCGTGGGGGCAGTGTTGGTGCAGACGCAGGCGGGGGGACGCTCGAGGATGAGCCGGTGAGGTTGGATGACGCGGCGCGGGGCAGGTGTATGTCTGTTTTGAGGGACCGCTAGGGGCGCACTTAAAACCGGAAATACTCGAAAAAATATGGAAAGGGGAATATGTCGAAATATTTTCGCTATTGCCCCTGGAGCGTTTTAATTTAGAGAGAGCTAAAAAGGATGATGGGAAAAAGGAAGAGGAAGAAAAGAAGCGGTATCGATTGATACCGCGCACTTTTCAAAATTGGCTGCAGGCTTTTGCGATATTGGCCAGTGTGATAGGTGAAAAGCAGCCAGAAAATTGTTCGGCTCTTTTTTGTTACCTTGACGCGATTGGGAAGGCGTACCGGGTGTACGGAGGTCAAGCGTGGCTCCGTTATGACGAACAATTTCGTCAGCGGAAGGCGATTCGTCCCACCATTCATTGGGACCATAAAGCGGGAGGGGTTTCAATTTGGCTTTAGAATTCCGTTTGTTGTTGGGGAAGGGTGTTTTGTTAAAAAGAATCTGCATTCCCCTCATGCACACAAGGAGATAGTCATGGAAAAGTTGCTGAAGGAAGTGCGGGTGGGGCGAATGGCGGGCCCCTTTTTGGAGCCTCCGGTGGCGAATTTGCGTTTGTCACCTTTGGGGGTAGTGCCCAAGGAGCCAAATAAGTTTCGGCTCATTCACCATTTGTCCTTCCCGAAGGGATCGTCGGTCAATGATGGCATAGACCCTGATTTATGTTCGGTGGTCTACACATCATTTGATGCGGCAATTAAGTGGGTAAGAAAATTCGGAAGAGGGGCGTTATTGGCGAAAACCGATATTGAGGCGGCGTTTCGTCTATTGCCGGTTCACCCCGATAGTCTTCATCTTTTGGGTTGTTTTTGGGAGGAGCATTATTTTGTGGACCGGCGCCTCCCGATGGGTTGTTCGCTATCGTGTGCATATTTTGAGCTTTTTAGTTCGTTTTTGGAGTGGGCGGTGGTGGATGCGGCGGGTTGGGCATCGGTCATTCACTACTTGGATGATTTTTTGTGTATTGGCCCTCCCAGTTCTAATGTTTGTTCGGTATTGCTGCATACCTTAGAATCACTGTTTGCGCGTTTCGGGGTCCCGCTGGCACCAGAAAAGACTTGTGGTCCAGCTACGGAGCTTAGTTTCTTGGGTATCGTGATCGATACTGTGGAAATGGAGTGCCGGCTGCCGGCTGACAAATTGGAGAATCTTAAGATAACAGTGTAGCGGGCTCAGCGTTTGGAAAAAATTCAGTTACGGGATCTGCAGTCACTGCTGGGAAAACTAAATTTTGCTGTAGGATTATTCCCATGGGTAGAATTTTTTCAAGGCGCCTGGCTATGGCCACGGCGAAAGCATCTGAACCTCATCATTATATTAGGTTAGGGAGGGAATTGCGGGAGGATTTACGGGTATGGGGGTCTTTTCTGGCTTCTTACAATGGGTGTTCTTTGGTGTTGGGGGAAGCGGTTGAATCATTTGATTTTGAATTAGTCTCGGACGCGGCGGGTGGGTCAGGTTTTGGGGTATACTGCGGAAGGCAGTGGTGCGCTGAATGCTGGCCAGAGGCTTGGGTGTCGCGCGGTTGGACTCGTAACTTAGCGTTATTGGAGTTGTTCCCGATTGTAGTTGCTGTTCATCTGTGGGGTACAAGGTTTAGGAACCAGAAAGTGCATTTCCATTGTGATAACTCATTGTCTGCATCGTCACCGCAAGTGGTGAGGTTGTTGCAACATCTGGTATTGGAGTGTTTGTCGCTGAACGTGTGGGTAGTGGCGGTTCACGTTCCAGGGGTTAAGAATTGCATTGCTGACGCGCTTTCTCGTTTCCAGTGGGACCGTTTTCGGCAGCTGGCTCCAGAGGCAGAAGAGGTTCCCTTGCCCTGTCCGAGGTTTCTATGGGATCTGCTGGACGAGCGGTAGCGGGTCTGATTTATTCGTCGCTGGCCCAAAATACGTGGGATGCTTATGCGCAGGCATGGGGCTTGTGGGATGATTGGTGCAATCGATTAGGGGTTCGTTGCGATGGGGTGAGTGATGATTTGGAAGTCCCGTTATTGCTGTGGCTGGGTTATTGTAAGGAGGAGGGGTGGTCGGTTGCTAAACTGAATAAGATGGTAGCGGGTTTGGTGTTTGGTTTCCGGTCAAGGGGCCTCCCCGATATAACTAAGTCTTTTCTAGTGAGTCAGGCCTTAAAAGGCTGGAGGCGTCAGAAGGCTGGGGAAGACATGCGGCGTCCGGTGTCCTTTGCGCTTTTGTTGGAAGTGGGCAGTCAGCTTGAGTCTGTGTGCCGTTCGGGGTTTGAGGTCAAGTTATTTCGGTTGGCTTACTCACTGGCGTTTTTTGGGGCGTTACGTTTAGGGGAATTGGTTAGTGCTTGTTCGCGGAGGCATGGGGGCCTGCTGCAGGAGGATGTTGATTTATATTCTGACAGGGTGGAGTTCAGAATTCGCAGGTCGAAAACGGATAGGGAGGGAAAGGGCTGCAAGGTCATATTGTTTGGGGTACCGGGTTGCCTAATGTGCCCGGTGCAGTGTTTGGGAGTCTACAGGTCATGGAGGCCGGGTGGGGGGGCGTCGTTGTTGATTCATGAGGATGGTTCCTGTTTATCTAGATTTCAGTTTGTGTCAATTTTTAAGAAATGTTTAACTCAATTGGGTTTCAGTCCAGTGGGGTATACGGGGCATTCCTTTCGGATCGGGGCTGCCACCGAGGCTGCGAGGCATGGGGCAGGGGAAGAGGTGGTTAAAAAGATTGGACATTGGGAATCCCTCCACTTCCGGTCTTATGTACGCCGTCCCGCCTGTAGTGGGCAGTTGTGATTAGTGATGTTGTGGTGGTGTTGCATCTATTAACGGTTGTCTTTATGTTTCTGCTTTCCATGTTTTTGCAGATATTCGGCTGGCGTTGGTGTGGATTTTGGGCCACTCATTTGTTTTTTGGGGGGCCTTGAGGGCAGCTGTGCGGCAGGACGGTCGACAGTTGGGATTTGCTAGGGAAGTGGTGGTTATTCGTTGGCTCGGAAAGCGTGGTATGGTGTGGAGCAGCGTATTGCCTGAGATACACAGGTTTGTACATTTAGATAGACCTCCTGATATATTAGTGTTGCACGTGGGGGGAAACGATTTGGGAGCGAGGCCGTTCCGTGAATTTGTGAAGGACATAAAATTTGACCTGCTGAGGATTTGGTCGCTGTTTCCGGGCATGGTGACCGTGTGGTCAGATATGGTTTACAGGCATGTATGGAGGGGGGCCCGGTCGGTCGAGCGGGTAAACAAGGCTAGGATAAAGGTTAACAGATCAATTGCCAGATTTGTTGCACGGAATGGGGCAGTGGCAATAAGGCATGGTGAGTTGGAGCGGGGCGAGGGGGCTTTTTGGCACAGTGACGGAGTGCACCTTAACGCAATTGGGACGGATCTATGGTGTTTGGGTTTGCAAGGAGGCATCGAAACTGCATTAGGGGTGTGGAAGGACGCCCAGTCTTGAGGGGACAAGACTGTGCGCTTGTGGTGAAGGGAGGTCCTCAGAGTTGGTGGAAGAGGTAGGGTGGATGGGAGGGCTCCATGGTGGGGGCTGGACTCCCAGGTTTGGCAATTGTTATGGAACGGTTATGGCTCCATCAGGGGTGCCCCCGAGATGGTGTGCAACGGCTGGGGGAAGATGGAGTACCCCGTGGTTACGTGGGTGTTGATTCATGAGGATGGTTCCTGTTTATCTAGATTTCAGTTTGTGTCAATTTTTAAGAAATGTTTAACTCGATTGGGTTTGAGTCCAGTGGGGTATACGGGGCATTCCTTTCGGATCGGGGCTGCCACCGAGGCTGCGAGGCATGGGGCAGGGGAAGAGGTGGTTAAAAAGATTGGACGTTGGGAATCCCTCCACTTCCGCTCCCGCAAATGGTTGGGGCTTCGAGGACCTCCCACGTCAGTGTCAATGGATATATATATGTTATACATGTGTTGGTAAAATGTTTGGAATTTATGGGTTATGTATGCCGTTGCATATGGATTGGGGTTAAAATGTTTGGAATTTATGGAAAATGTAATAATAAAACGGCTGCTGTGGCCGATTCAATCCAACCTTGTGTCTGTGTCATTAATAATAAGGGAGAGGGAGGGGGTGGAGCTTGAAAAGGGGGGCCAAAAGGAAAGGTAAGATTTGGGTGATTAACGAGCAAGGTAGCCAATACCTGGGTCAAGTATGGCCGGACTGGGGGCGTAGCCTAGGGGGAGGCCAGCATGACCAGGCTAGGCGTCGGCGAAGTTAGGTTATATGAGTGGTGGGTTTTGAATATGGGGCGGAGTTAGGGTAAAGGGGGGTCTTTATAGGAGGGGGCCTGAGGCGGGAAAATCGCCATTTTTAGGTGAACCTGACGGGGACAAGCAGTGACAGAAAACACCCACCCACCCTCCCTTTATGCATTTCCTCTGGGTTGGTAATGATCTCCTGGGGTAATTTGGTTGGGTTTTTTCGGGTCACGGTGGAGTTAAGATTGGGGTATTGTCATAGCAGTCGTGGTGAGGGGAGGTCCTCGGAGTTGGTGGAAGAGGTATGGTGGATGGGAGGGCTCCATGGTGGGGGCTGGACTCCCAGGTTTGGCAATTGTTATGGAACGGTTAGGGCTCCATCAGGGGTGCCCCCGAGCTGGTGTGCAACGACTGGGGGCAAGATGGAGTACCCTGTGGTTACGGGGGGTAGCAAATGGTTGGGGCTTCGAGGACCTCCCACGTCAGTGTTGATGGATATATGTTATACATGTGTTGGTAAAATGTTTGGAATTTATGGGTTATGTATGCTGTTGCATATGGATTGGGGTTAAAATGTTTGGAATTTATGGAAAATGTAATAATAAAACGGCTGCTGTGGCCGATTCAATCCAACCTTGTGTCTGTGTCATTAATAATAAGGGAGAGGGAGGGGGGTGGAGCTCGAAAAGGGGGGGCAAAAGGAAAGGTAAGATTTGGGTGATTAACGAGCAAGGTAGCCAATACCTGGGTCATGCAGGCTGTTCTGCAGTATTTGTCCTGCCAATTTCAGGCGTTCTTGTCGAATAGCGGCCAGATCAGCGCCGTCCCCCATTATTATTAATGGGGCTGGCAGTTCTCCCGTTTGTGTCAGGCAAATGCACTAGTGTGAAAGGAAGTACCCTTAGATATATGCCCCTTCATAGTTAGCGCTTCCTCCTCCTACACACAGACTCACAGACGTGCTCATGCTGCAGCTAATGTGAGTGGGCGATATCAAAAGTATTCCCACCGTGTTAACGATATTGAGAAATTTACTGCAATAACGATATCTATTGCGATAAATATCTATTTAGAAGAAACAAAATGGATATGGCCCTCCTCTCACCCATAATATCTTCATAGTAGTATATAGTGTTCACATATACATTCACACGTCCGCTTCCTGAGGCCGCCGCTGTACAGTGATACACTGTACACACTCGTATAGAGTGTATCACTGTACAGCCGTGGCCTCAGGAAGTGCACGGCGTCATAGCAACCAATGACGCCATGCGCTCCTCCCCTCAGAAGGAGCACAGTCCGGGTTTTCACGGTCCGTCCCGGACCGTGCTCCACGGATGTGTGAATGTAGCCTTAGTATTAAAAACGGTCATCATATAACAATTGTGTACGGATTTATGCTGCAGAGCAATGTCAAAGACTGAGTCACCACGGTCACCTCCAGCGTCATGCCACTGCCACGACGGCCACTGCAGTACCTGCCGCTTCTAGTGAGTGTAAACATATTTAATTTATTTTTAATCCAGGCTATGTGGGAGTGCAGCTGCAGTGATACAGTAGAGCACTAGTGGTTAGGAATGGGATCCAGCCCCAAACTACTCACAACAAACTGCGGTGGAGTATAATAATCTCCGCTAATGTAACTTGTAACGTGGGTTGGCAGTAACAACAGTGTAACAATTTTATTTTTTAATTCCTTTTTTTTTTTTTTAAATATATATATATATTTTTTAGGGGGAGTAAAGGCTTCAAAACAAATTTACGAATACTAAATAGAACTAATAACTGTGTATAACAACAGCCACTCGCCTGCTAAGTGCTAATGTAGAAAACGTAGGCAGAGGTAGACAACAGTTTTTGTTTTTTTAATAGGGTTTTGGTTTGGAGACTTCGGGTTCGCACAGCCCATGACACAAGACGTTTGGCATGCAAGTTACGTTATGGGCCGGCCCACAGCAACAGTGGGAAGACACTTGGACTATTTCGGCCTGCAAGGCCTGATGTAATCATCTGCCTCAGCAAGGGGAGTATGACAATCGGAGGTAATCCAGCCTTTATTTCATTTTTATAAAGGTGTTTTTTTGCACACTGCCAGGTGAAAGTTTGGTCTGTTTGGGTGTCACCACCCCCCCCAGCAGCGCTAAAAACCCTCTCTGACATGACACTTGAGGCTGGGCAGGAAAGAAGCCCTAGTGCATAGTGGGAAAGGTTTGGCCACTGTTGTATTCTGCCTGCCCAGAAGTCCAGGGGGTCTGAGAAGAGGCTTTGCGAGCCAGACTGCAGATAAGCCTGAACCTGTTCGTTGAGGGGGGTGGTCTGGGCCTGCTCTCTTGGCCGCGGCTGTTGGGAGGCCGAAAAAAATTGTTGCATCATACTCATGAGGCTTAATTGGCTGCTGCTGGTTGTGGCAGGAGGTGGATGACTCTGCCGGACCTCCTTCTCAGAGACGCTGGCAGCAGGCTGGGGCTAGCTAAAAGCTGTGGCCAGGTTACTACCTAGCTTCTCCCGGAATGATGCTAATTTCTCCTCCCTTTCCTGGGGAGGAAAACAATCCTCCATGTTGGATTGATACCGTGGGTCCAGAAGCATCGCCAGCCAGTATTCATCTGTCTGCCTTATTTTTAGGATACGCCTGTCAGTGCGTAAGCATGTGAGCATACAGCTCGCCATCCTGGCCAGCGTGCCCGAGGAGGCAGTTCTTTCCATCTCAGCCTGTCTCTGAGGCACTTCAGTGTCCCGGAAAGTCTCATCGTCATCCTCCAGATCCTCCAGCTGTGTCTCCTCCTGGTCATCCTCCTCCTCCTGGTCATCATCATCATTAAAATACTCCTCCTCCCCCTCCTCTACCTGAAGCTCCTCATCCTCATCCTCCTTCTGCACTGCAAGGGAACTTTGGCGTTGGGGCTCCCCTACATTGACAGCATGGCATGCAGAGAGATGGCCAGGATTTCCTTCCCCCATTGTCCCCTGCTGCATGAGCGTCAGTGTCTTTCCAGGACAAATATTAGTGAAATTATGTCGTTCACATCGCTGCTTTCCCGGCTGACCAATTTAGTGGCTTATTCAAAGGGTGTTAGAACAGTGCAAGCATCTCGGACTAGCCTCCACTGACGGAAATCAAAGCCGCACCTTCTCCCTATGGTTGAAGATTCTGGCAGCTGCTGGACAAAATCATCCACTGCTCTACACTGCTCAAGGAGCCACTGCAACATATGAAGCGTGGAATTCCACCCGGTTGGCATGTCACCTATCAACCGGTGTGGCGGAAGACCGTTTTGCCGCTGCAGTTCCAGCAGAGTGTGGCGGGACACATAAGCATGGCTCAAATGAGTGCAAAGCTTCCGTGACTTTGCCAGCACTGTGCGCAGGCCAGTGAATGTTTTTAGAAATCTCTGCACCACTAGATGAACTTGGGTCAATTCACGCATGCTCCCTGTATGGAACATGTCCTAAATGTTCCATACAGGGAGCATGCGTGAATTGACCCAAGTTCAGCGCTGCCACTAATATCTGTCCCATTGTCACTCACTACCTTGCCCACTTCCAGCTGACGGGGAGACAGCCAGCACGCTATTTGCTGCTTGATGTAATGCAGCAAGCGCTGGCTTGTGTGGCTGCTGCTGCCAAGAAAAATTAAGTCTAATACAGCGTGGCAGCATTTCACCTGGCACATATGATATGAAGGAGGAGGGTTAACTCTCTGCCCTGATGCTCCAGCAGGCGGACTGCTCGTGGAGGTGGAAGCGGATAGTTGTTGGGTGGTCTGCTGCAATCCTGGCTGGAAAGCGTGTGGAGGTGCCAAAAGCAATTGGCCTGGTTGCCGGGGGGTTCCTGCCTCGCTGCCACTAAATACATTCAGCCAGTGGGCCGTAAAGGACATGTTTTGCCCCTAGCCGTAAGCACTGCTCCAGGTGTCCACCATGCAATGCACGGTGCTGCAGAGAGACAGCTGCAGGAGCGTCCAATATTGTCTGCCAGGTGGGAGTAAAGGGCTGGGATAGCTTTGTTTGAGAAGTAATACCGGCTAGGGATCTGCCAGCGTGGCTGAGCGCAAGCCATTAGCTCCCTAAAAAGCTGTGCAGTCAACTAAATTGTATGGCAGAGACTGCACAGCCAGCAACTTGGTCAGGTGACAATTCAGTTTGCGCACTGTTGGATTACTTGTGGCGTAAACCTGCTTCCTAGCCACGCACTTGGCGATGGATGGCTGACGAATAAGAGGAGGTGGAGATATGCACGCAGTGGGCAATGAGGTGTATGTACTAGTTACGCCCCTGGATGCGGGCTGAGTTACGCCCCTAGATGCGGACTGCCTGACGCAAGGGACCCCTGGAGAAGTAGCCAGCTCTTCAGTATTAATGCGCTGCTCTAAATTGGCAGCATGACGCCGCTTCAGATGGTTCCACAGAGCAGTGGTCCCTACATTAGTGGCTTTCCCATGGCTCAATTTCTGTTTACAGAAATTACACGTGGCCATGCTGATGTCCCCCGGCAGAGTGGTGAAATACTTCCACACACCCGACGTTGCGCCCTCCACAGCTAGCCAAGCCTGTAGCCCTTGCACGTTTAGACCCTGGTGCCGGCCTCAGTATACTTGGGTCTCGCTAGTTCCGGAAGGAAGGCCTGGCCCTGGGCCTAAGTTGACTCTGCCGTCTGTTGCTGCCACTACTACCACCCTCCTCCTCGGAGATCAAATCCTCCTCACCAGCCTGGTCCGCCTCCCAGGTCCTTCAGTCTAACACATCAGATTCATCATCAGACTCCTCCCCACCACTTTTTTCGGACTGCAAATTAGGCTGTTTCCCACCAACCTCCAATTCCGGGCAGTCCAAACTCTGACTTCCCTCTAAGAAATCCTCAGGGAGGCTGTCCTCTATAACCGCCGGATTATGCGGTGGGGTTTGGTGGCCTTTTATTTTATAAATTGCAGAAAGACACCACTAGGAAGGGGCACTGAAGCCCAAGAGGTGGCAGAAAATGATGGGCTTTTGCTGGAGTGGAATGGTGGAGCAGGAGGAATGCTCTTAGTTCTAACCCCTGGCTACATATGGATACTGTATCAGCAGATGACAGTAGATCATCCGGCTGTGATTGAGATGAGTGTGCCATCCACTCCACTACCTTATCAACTTTCTCCTCCAATACAATTTTGCGCCTTGGTGGGTTAGTCTGGTGGAACACTGGCCGAGTATTGCGAATTCTAAAAGTAGAAGCTCCGGCTACGGGTCTTTGGCACTTGCTGCCCTGTGCCACCTTATCCTTTTTTTGGACTCAAGGTATGGCTGGAACCCTTTTGCTTTTCCATGCCCAGATATTTTTCACTTGACTGGCCCTGCAGCTGGTCTTTGTCTCTCTCCCTGTCTCTCTTCCTGCCTGATTAATTACTAGCCCTGCACTGTCCCTGCACTTGCCCTGCACTGGCCCTGCAGTATCCCTGATATGTGTAATATGGATCCCAGAACAATTACACCCCAATTTTACACAAAGAGTTCTCTGTGTTTAGGAACTTCCCAGACAGTGCTTCTGCTCGTCTCAGCAGTCGCAGCACAACTGATGTGTCCACTGGCTTACCGAGCTGAGCCAATCAGAGCAAGCCCTTCCCACTATGTCAGGTGACCGCTTTCTTCCTGGGCTTTTTGGCACGATAACGAACTAACAGTAAAGTTCGCTAATTAACTGAATTTCTACGCATCAGCGTATAAAGTAACTTATACGTAGCATTAGCGTACAATTTATTCGGAAAGTACGTAGCGAATGCATAGAAAGCTTTAAGAACATTTTCGAATCTAACTAAGCAAATCTCAAAAAATCGGATTCGCTTTGCAGCGGAAATTTCCAGATTCGTATCATAGATTCGCTCATCTCTAGTTGGTACCTGCATTCATGGATTTAATGGAGGCCATTTTGGCACCAAAATGATAAAAGCAGAGTGGACCCAGCATGCATGTGGAACCTGCACTCCTGTTTTATGGTGGCCGTCCTGGCCATAACAGGTAGGAATAGTGTTAGGTTCCGTCTTACAGAGATCACCTTGAGGTTTGGCAGATGGGCCAAATAATTTTGTACAAATATTTTTTGCCAAAATATCAATTTACTAATAAGCATAGCTTAGCACAGAATATTTCTATTACTATGGCATTTTTGTACTTTATTTGGTTTGTAGTGTGCTGTTGCATTGTTTTATTATTTTTTT
>ONZH01010194.1:0-93986 GCA_900303285.1 Rhinella marina | reverse complement strand
AGTCCAGGAGGAATGGTACCTTTCCATGCTTACATTGTAGTCAATGTTCGCACGTTATCAAGGGAACTGAGTTTTATCACCCACATACAGGCAAGCCATATACTATTCAAGGTTATTATACGTGTGACACCACTAACGTTATTTATTTAACCCCTTCAGCCCCGGGCCTGTTTTCACCTTCCTGCCCAGGCCATTTTTTGCAAATCTGACATGTGTCACTTTATGTGGTAATAACTTTGGAACGCTTTTACTTATCCAGGCCATTCTGAGATTGTTTTCTCGTCACATATTGTGCTTCACGACAGTAGTAAATTTTTGGCAAAATATCTCATTTTTATTTATAAAAAAAATACCAAATTTACCAAAAATTTGGAAAAATTTCCAAATTTCAATTTATCTACTTTCAAAATACATAGTAATACCTCCAAAAATAGTTATTATTTTACATTCCCCATATGTCTACTTTATGTTGGCATCATTTTATAAATGTCATTTTACTTTTTTAGGACGTTAGAGGGCTTAGAAGTTTAGAAGCCATTTTTCAAATTTTCACCAAATTTTCCAAAACCATTTTTTAAGCACCAATTCAGATATAAAGTGATTTTGAGGGGCTTACATAATGAAACCCCCATAAATGACTCCATTTTAGAAACTACACCCCTCAAATTATAAAAAAAACTACTGTTACAAACTTTGTTAACCCTTGAGGTGTTCCACAAGAATTAGTGGAAAATGGAGGTGAATTTTCAAAATTTCACTTTTTTGGTAGATTATTCATGTTAATAATTTTTTTCTTGCAACACAGTAAGGGTTACCAGCAAACTAAACCTCAATGCACATTGCTCTGATTCTGCAGTTTACAGAAATACCCCATATGTGGTGGTAAACGTCTCTATGGGTTTGTGGCAGTGGTCAAAAGGAAAGAAGCGCCATATGGATTTTGGAGGCAGATTTTGCTAGAATAGTTTATAGGCACCATTTTGTAATTGAGAGACCCTGACGTACCCCTACAGTGGAAACCCTCAAAAAGTGACCCCATTTTGGAAACTACACCCTTCAACAAATATATTAAGGAGGTACTGGCCACTTTGACCCCCTAAGTGTTTTACGGAATTTGGAAACACTTGGCTGTGAAAATGAAAAATTTTATTTCTTCCAATAAAATGTTGCTTTAGCCCCAATTTTTTTGTATTTTCATAAGGGGTAACAGGAGAAAAGCACCCCATAATTAGTTACCCATTTTCTCCTGAACGCGGCAACACCCCATATGTGGTGGTAAACTGCTGTGGGGGCACATGGCAGGACTCAGAACAGAAGGAGCGCCATATGGATTTTACAACACAGATTTTGATTTGGTTTGCGGGAGCCACAGTTTTTTTTTATTTTGAGTTATTGTCTTATGTGGGGGCTCATTTTTTGCGGGATGAGCTGATATTTTCATTGGTACCATTTTGGGGTACATAAGACTTTTTGATTGCTTGGTATTACACTTTTTGTGAGTCAAGGTGAAAAAAAATAGCTGTTTTGGCATGGTTTTTAAAAAAAATTTTTTACAGCATTCACCAAGGGGGGCAAATCATGTGATATTTTTATACAGCAGGTTGTTACGGACGCGGAGATACCCAATATGTCTAACATTTTTATTTTTGGAAAGTTTTACACATTAGATTTACTTTTGTACAGAATAAAATCTTTTTTTTGTGTTGCCATTTTCAGAGAGCCATATTTTTTTCAGTTTTCAGGCGATTGTCTCAGGTAGGGTATCATTTTTGCAGGACAAGATGACGGTTTGATTGGTACCATTTTGGTTAAATACGCCTTTTTGATCGCCTGCTATTACACTTTTTGTGAGGCAAAAGGGAAAAAAATATCTGTTTTGGCTTAGTTTTTTAAAAAAAATTTTTACAGCATTCGCCTGGGGGGCCATCTCATGCAATATTTTTATAGAGCAGGTTGTTACGGACGCGGCGATGCCCAATATGTCTAACTTTTTTATTTTTGGATAGTTTTACACATTAGATTTATTTTTTGAACAGAATAAAATCATTATTTTGTGTTGCCATTTTCAAAGAGCCATATTTTTTTAAGTTTTCGGGCGATTGTCTCAGGTAGGGTATCATTTTTGCGGGACAAGATGACGGTTTGATTGGTACCATTTTAGGGTAAATACGCCTTTTTGATCGCCTGCTATTACACTTTTTGTGAGGCAAAAGGGAAAAAAATATCTGTTTTGGCTTAGTTTTTTAAAAAAAATTTTTACAGCATTCGCCTGGGGGGCCATCTCATGCAATATTTTTATAGAGCAGGTTGTTACGGACGCGGCGATGCCCAATATGTCTAACTTTTTTATTTTTGGATAGTTTACACATTAGATTTATTTTTTGAACAGAATAAAATCATTATTTTGTGTTGCCATTTTCAAAGAGCCATATTTTTTTCAGTTTTCGGGCGATTGTCTCAGGTAGGGTATCATTTTTGCGGGACAAGATGACGGTTTGATTGGTACCATTTTGGGGTAAATACGCCTTTTTGATCGCGTAATATTACACTTTTTATGGGGGAATGTGACCAAAAAATGGCTGTTTTGGCACTGTTTTTATTTTTTATTTTTTACTGTGTTCACCTGGTGGGATGGATTATGTGATATTTTTATAGAGCCGGTCGATACGGATGCGGCAATACCTAATATGTCTAGTTTTTCTTTTTTTTTCTTTTTTTAACAATTTTTTTTTACTTTATTGGGGGGAAAATGGCGTTTTTCTTTTTTTTACTGGAAACTTTTATTATTATTTTTTTAACTTTATTTTTTAAAAATTTTTTCACCTTTTTACACTTCTTTTTTTAACTTTTGGGGGTTCTGATCCCCTTCACAATGCATTACAATACTTTGTATTGTAATGCATTGGCTGTAAGTGTATTGCTCACAGTAATACACTTACAGCCTGCTTCCTGTGCGATCCAGGGGGCTGGATCGCACAGGCTCGCAGGGATGGCAGCCACGATGCCTAAGGAAGGCATCGGGCTGCCATCCAAGCCATCGGGTCCCCGTCACAGCAGCGCGGGGACCCGATGGCCCCCCGCTCGGCATCCTGAACATGCGGCACACCTCATGTGCCGCGGTCAGCGCTGACCGCGGCACATAAAGGGTTAATGCGCCGGCATCTGTGTTTTCACCGATGCTGGCGCATTCCCCAGGGGTCCGGCACCTGGGCACTGCCGGACCCCCGCCGCTGATCGGGCGGGCGGCAGCTCCTGCACCCGCCCGATCAGCGCGCCGTACATGTACGGCGCTGGGCGTTAAGTCACGTCCCGTTGCGCCGTACATGTACGGCGCTGGGCGGGAAGCGGTTAATTAAGTGTCCCTGTGGCTTGCTGTATGTGGGTGAAACAATGCAGGCAGTGAAGAACAGAATATGCAAACATAAATCTACGATTCGCACTGAGAATCTTTTGTTACCCATTCCTTTACATTTTCATGAGAAAAAGCATCATATTTCACAATTAAGATTTCAAATCATTGAGCAGGTGCATTTACCCATTTAACTACTTTCATATTGAGGACACATTGCAGAGACACATCCTTTCAGATGCAGACTCAGCTCATAAGGTCATATACGCTTTGCACACAGCAAAGAGTCTGAAGGATCTGCCAATATCCTGTCCCCTCAAAGGCTGTCCCCCAGACAATCAAGATGGTTATGGACAAGTCCCCTTCCCTCCCAGGGTCATGTGATCATCTATCTTCCTTCTAACTTCATACTCACTACAATGTTTCCACATTAAAATGGTGGGTGCCATTTTGCTCAATTCATCTGAAGTGTATGGCCATAACCTTGGATTTATGTGGCAGAGGGTTTGTCAAATTTGTAATAACTTAATTAATAAATTAATGAGGTTAAAACACAGAATGGTAATTGTATGGTAATTAAAAATAATACATACATTAGCAATAATTTCTAAGGGTATAACGGGGTTAGTATTAGATTTCTGTTTTATCTAGTGGTAAGAGTATATTCATGTGATGTATGTTAGTTTGGGTCATTCAAAAAGATTTTAAAGAGATTATTCCAATTAGTTTTTTTTTTAAATTTACTTCTTTTACTCTAATAATTGAACAGGATTGAAATTCAGTTTTTTTAAATTCTCGATTACTATAAATTATAGATGATCATAGATTTAATATTAATGTTTTAATATTTACTTGTTTAAAAATATGTAAAAGACAGTGTGAGTTTTGTTATTATTAGACTAAGCACCTACATTTTTATCTCAATAAGATCACTTGCCAATATGTTACTGACTTCAAAGTTGTGGTCATGTTATTAAACTAAATCACCGACAATAAGGTTTCAACATTGAATATATTTGGACAGGAATATGAAAAAAAGCTACGAAAATGTTAACGTATCTCTGTTATCTCTATGGTGGATAATAATCTAGAAATAATTGCGAAAAAAATAGAATCCAGCATTCATTCAATCTAATTTATGAATACATAGCTGAATAATTAAACCAAATAAGGACCCAAGAGTGTTTAAGATAAGGTGAATAATTTTATTAAAATTGTTTTAGCTGTAAAATTGGATATAAGCTTTTACATTTGAATATGAAAGTGAATATTGCATGGTTTATTATCATACAAGTATTGGAAAATACAGTTTGTGCTTACTATGAATGAGAACTAAACTAATGCAGAATTTATTCTTATATTCATCATTAGAGATGAGCAAAGTTTTCAAACATTGGATTTGGACGCTTTGCCGAATTTTCCCCCCAAAATTTGATTTGACCCAAATTTATTAATCACAAATCATCTTAAAGATCAGCTATTTCCTGGTTACAGAGAGCCTGCACTGCATTGTACATTACTGTGCATTGTAGAAACATGCAAAGCTAGTCTGCTGTCCGCTGTAGTAGTGAAACAGTTACTGTGCGTCTGTATGACAGGTAGTTGACAGGTGTCACTCTTATAATTAGTTCACACTTCGTTTCTTTGATCATTTACAGGGCCAAAACCGACCAAATAATTCAAGTGTGTACTCAGCCCTATATGTCAATGTTAGCATCAGGTATAAATCACTGTGTAGTGACCCCAAAAGTGAAGGAGGGCGCACCGCGCATGCACGGCCCGGCTCGCATTCATTTCTATAGAGCTGACGGAAATAGCCGAGCCAGTGCTCAGCTATTTTCAGCGACCCCATACAAATGAATGGAGGGTGTCCGCTCATGCGCGGTGCGCCCTCCTTCACTTTCAGGGTCCAGTTCTCAATATAGGCGCGGGTCCCAGCGGTGGGACCCGCACCTATAGGACAATGGGGGCATATACTAGTGATATGTCCCCATTGTCCAAGATGGGAATACCCCTTTAAGATTGTGACCTCTCCGGAAAGTAATTACTGGAGTAGAACCTGCCAGGTTTTCACATCGTTGGTATCCACACAGTATACTCACCTCAGCCTACCAATACTCCTTATCTTGTAATCGGGAATCCTTACTCAATCCTCGTAATAGGGGTAATAATACTGAACAGTTGCGTCTTATAGCAACGTATGTCGCTGCTAATGCCCCAGTATGGGAGATCCTCCAAAGACATTGGGGGATATTACAAATGGATCCCGATATAGGTCATCTGGTAGGTGGCTAAGGGGGCTGTATTATTCTGCTGCCCACCTGGGTATCTCCTTTAGTGGTGATAATATAGGCTATTTGTGTACCCACCTTGTCAGTTTCATATTAATGGCACACCGATCTGACTGGTGGTCACTTTTACTTTTGTTTTGTGAAGAAAGTGATTTTCTCTCCTTTATTTAGTTTTACTTTATGTGAAAAATAAAGTTTTTGTTTTTAGCACCTCTTTTCTCCGTGACGATTTAGTTCCTAGAGACATATACTCATTGACCTATTACTTCCGCGAGCCTTTTTACTTTTTCCCCCCAAAATTGCTTTTAACTGCCATTAGTGTGTCCATTAACCATTAGTGTATTAATCTGATAAAGGGGTCAGTCTCACCCCGAAACGCTTTGTTCTGTCTATAATGAAGGCGTTCCCCTTTTTATGTGCATAGGTGAATCATTCTTCACAGCGCTGAACCCGAGGTATCCTTCTGCAGTACTTTATGTTCGTGATTACTCCTTGCAAGTATCTCCCATTTCAACCCTTAACATGCAATTATTGTAAAAATTGAAAGGTTTTGCAAATTTTTTATAGATTTTGTAATTTAATACATCACCAACCCCTAATTTGAACAGGAGTTGCTCTTTAGAATGCAAATTTCCTTATGAAACCCATGGATGCCATTTTAATATTAGAATTTTGTAGACTGTATATAAAAGGATTTATCATGGGGGCGATAGCTGCATACTCAACACTGAAGACTAAATCTCAAACAATTGAGTAAAGTGGAATCAAATATCCTGCTACAGAAGTTCCATAGTAAATAGAGATGACGGTGATGTGGGATGAGCAAGTATTTTAATTAGTATTGTAATTCATTAATATGCTAGAAAGAAAAAGCATAAAATATATAATACATTTCAGCACATAATACATTATGTATTATGAGGATTTTTCGTTTTTGCATTTTTGTTTTTCACTCCCAGCCTTCCCAGAGCCATAACTTTTTTATTTTTCCATGCACATAGCTGTATGAAAGCTTGTTTTTGCAGGACAAGTTGTACTTGTAATTTTTTGTTGTATACAATGTAATGGGATGCTGGTAAAAAAAATTCAAATGTGGTGGAATTGGAAAAAAAAAAAAACACAATTCCGGCACAGTTTTATGGGTTTTGTATTTATGCTGTTCCATTTGAGGTAAAACTGACCTGTGTCCTTTATTTTCTGGGTGAGTGCAATTATAGCAATACCATATTTGTATACTTTTTATCACCAAATTCTGACCCCCCATAACTTTTTTATATTTACTTCTAACGAGCCGTGTGAGGGCTCAGTTGTAGCTTTTACTGATAACATTAAGGGCTTTTCACATCACGGTCATGGATTCCGTTCTGGCTTTCCGTTCTAACATCGTTGCTGTATTTATAATTAATATTATTACAATTTATTTTATTATAATTCATTGCTATATCCTACTTTTGATTGCCACTGATTTGGAGTTAAGTTTTTTTTCAGAGTTATTAGGGACTGAAATGGGTATAATATGCCTTGAAGCATAATTACTAGTGTTACCTATGCTCAGGTTCGCTCGGTGTTCGGCCAAACACCAAGTGTACTCGAGTGCAATGCTCAAGTCTCTTCCCCTCACTGTAATGTTGATTTGTACGCTAATGCGTAGGCATTGTTTGCTAATGCATACAAATTCAGTTAATTAGCATATTTTATGAGTGAAAGGAGTAAAAGAGAAGTCGCAATTCTGACCTTTTCCTATTAACCAGACACCCAGACACCCTCCCCTCTTCCGAGCGGGGAGTGCCTGGTTTAGTCCCATTGACTAACATTATGCTCGGGTTCTTGGCCGAGCACTCAAGGAACCCCTAGTGCTCGGCCAGAGCACCCGAGCATACGAGCACAGAAGTGCTCGCTCAACACTAATAATTACCCTTGTCAGGGCAGCTGTTCTGTAGATAGAGGAGCATTTACAGTCATGGCAGGGAAGGTTACCCCCCTCCAGAAGCCCCTCATACATTCACCTCACAGGATCAACCACATCATTAAAACAGTACAGACAACTCTAAGAATGGACTTCACAAAACCTCTGATGTCATCCTGTGTTGTCTGATACCAAGACATTAACTACTGATTCTGTAGAGACCAAAAAGTTTGTTCTGTAAGACCAAGAAAGTTGGACGGTGGGGCCTCCATAGACTTAATTTTCCAGCATGTCCCACAGAAGACCTCATATAGCTATTTTAATGAGGTCCTGGCCCTGTCAGCACTGCAAATCCCGCGCCTGCGCCGTGGGTCCGTCACAGGCGCAGTGGGTGCAGCTGGCTGCCGGGCTGCCGGCTTCCTCACTGCGCCTGTGCCGCCTTCTCTTCCAGGTGTAGTGTGACATCATCGGCGCAGGCACAGTGAGGAAGCCAGCTGCACTCACTGCGCCTGCGCCGAATGACGGGTCCGTCATTCGGCGCAGGCGCGGGATTTGCAGCGCTGACAGAGCCAGCAGCAGATAGAGCGAGCTGCCTGGCCCTGTCAATCTACGCTGATGATGTAATAAAGAAGGTGCGGAAAACAGTGCTACTAGGTGCAGGGTTACTGCCCCTCCTTGCACCTAGTGAAGGTAATTTGCATATTACAAAAGTAGTTTTTTTAAGAAAACGGGCACACATATCTTAAAAAGAAGACCATATTAGACATCAGGTGACATTTGCGCATTGCAAATGTCATCTGGTTTAATATGGTCAAAAATGGTGACAGAAACCTTTTAACTAGTTTACAATACACAACATGAACCTCAGAACTCTACAAAGGAGAATCAGTACCCTAACCAAGGCCTCTCAGACAACCTGTTAAAGGGTAGATACCTAGAAAGACTGTTAGAAAGAGGCTCTTAGTTTGTCTAGCCCATAACAAGCTCTTTCAGTACAAAACCCTTTACCAAACCAAAGCAGAAGAAAATCAGTTTCTCTAGTTGAGAGGTCTTATACATTATGACTATTGTAGGCTAGGCAGTGCTCTTTTTGCTTTCTGGGAAAAAATAAATTATATGCACATTAGCATGTCTATCATAGGCTGACATCAGAAAATTATTAAGAAATTATCTTTTTATCCTTTTTGTCACAAAAGCTAATTTGACTATTTTCCCCAAAACCCAAACCTATGCAAATGAGCTTTTTCCTAATAAAAAAAGATAAAGTAATTATTTCTAATGCCAGCTGATGTTAGACATACTAATTTGTATATATCTTTTTCCTAGAAAACAAGAGGATTGCCTAGCCTACGATAGTGATCACTTACACTAAGTGGTCTCCATTATAGAAAGAATTCCCAGCCGGACATCCCCCAAGACCTCTTAGCTAGAAAAATACATGCTATTGATTTTTCTCTGTCAAAGGTCTTTTGCTTTGGAAGAGATTTGAAGCTGGGAGGTTGCCTTAGCAGTTATCCTAGTTATGCTAGGAAGTCTGTTTAAAAGGTTGAGCAATGATTGGAAGGTTATGGTGTAGTTGTGAAACACTCACGTTTTCTAATCTTTTAAAAAAGAAAGCTGAATTGTACATATTTTTTATATGTGGATCACTCCTATTTTGCTTGAAATTAATTAAATATTTGGGTTTTTTCATTTTTGAAAAATTCAGAAATCAATAGAAGTGATTTGCGTATCTATATTTGTACATATCTCCTTATGCTTCATGGATTAATTTCTTTTTTTGTGCTATGTTGGTAGTAGCCTCAAACTGTTCAATCAGTGCTTTTTCATGATTTTTTATCTATTGGTGTGGTTGTATCTCTACTTAATGCTTCTCTGGAAAAGACATATGCAAGCTAATCTTGAAGGAAAGGAAAACCATCTCATACCAGGAATCCAACACTTTCAGGGTAACTACCCCTTAACAGAGCTGAGCTGAGAGTTGACTGGCTTACGAAGAGGCGTATCATAAGCCAGTCAACACTCCTATGGCTTTATGGGAAGACTGTATGAAAATTAGCATATCTTTTATCTGCTGGAATCAGATAGGTTTAGAAAAACTAATACTGATACTAGGTGCTCCCTCTGTAAGGAGTACCTCAAATAAATTGCTTGTATATTGCCAAAAACTTAGCATGGTATACTTGGTTCTCTCTTTCTCTCATGTCCTAGAGTATTTCCAGAAAAACTAGCATCTAACTAACTTTGAGAGCAATTAAAGCAGATTTGAGTTGGGTAGTGTAAATTCATGCTCGAATTTTAGCAAATCAGACCTAAAACATATTTAAAGAAATTTACTTATCTCTAGTACAAAACAGAACTGGTACCAACATTTGTGACTTTACTAGGAAAGCAAATGGCTTAAGACGTTAACAAATACCCAGCTTCGTGATTTAGGACATCACCAATTTGAACCAGAATTCATATTTCAAAAGTACATTTTCTTTCTGAACCTCAGAAATGCAGCTTTTACATTAGAATTCTGTAGACTGTATATGATAGGATTTATCATGGGGGTGATAGTTGTATATACTACACTGAAGGTTAAATCTAGGACATCAGAGTAAGATGGTATCAGATACTCGATTAAGCTTGTACTATAGTAAATAGAGATGACAGTGAGGTGGGATGAGCAGGTGGAGAAGGCCTTTCTTCTACTTTCTTTTGACTTCATCTTGAAGATGGCAAAGAAAATTTTGAAGTAAGAAACAATAGTGCACATCAACGGAACGAAAGCAAATAACAACATTTCAATACCAGTTATTACAAATACAATTTCTGCACCTTTACAAGTGGTCTTTGTTAGTGACTTAATATCACAGAAGAACTGGTGAATTAGGTTGGAGTGACAAGAGGACATGTACAAAGCTGAGGTTACATATAGAATGCAATTTAAAAAGGCGGCTGCCCAAATCCCAATAGTTATCAGGATGCAATTTCTCCGACTCAGGATCCGATGATAATGTAAGGGGAGGCAGATAGCGACATATCGGTCATAAGCCATAATGAATAGAAGAATGTCCTCTGCAACCGACACTGTTATGAAAAAGTACAACTGAGTATAACATTGTGAGAAGGAGACAAAGTGATTTCCGGACAATAACATGTGCAGTAATTTAGGAACCGTGACCGATGTATAAAATATGTCTACAATGGACAAATTACAGATAAAGAGATACATTGGTTCATGTAACTGAACTTCCAGACATATGACTGTGATAATGGAGGAATTGATAAGGACTCCGACCAGATATATCAAGAAGAAGAAAGTGGTGATGAGAGGTTTATTCCTTGTCTCTCCAGAAAATGGTAAAATGTAAAAATACTGAACATATGTCTCATTATTCATTGGTGTTTCTATATTAAAAAAAAACACAAGATATCTTATAAATATTAGCACATAATATGCAACATATTATAATTAGAGAAAAGTGAGTATTAACACCTAAACTAGGGGATCAACTGGTCATCCCTGGTAACCTGGTGTCATTCCTGCTAATCCAATCATCTAGGGTCAATACTTGAACCTTACATAGTAGGTTTGGATGTTATTGTCTTTTATAGGATTTGTGCCATTCTCTTACTTAAAGCAAACCTGTCATCAACTTTATGCTGATCTCACTGAGGACAGTATAAAGTAGTGACATAAATGCTGATTTAAGAGGTGTGCCACTCATGAGCTAAAAGTAAATGGTTGCCGAGAACCAGCATCTTAATCATTGCAGCATAGGCCTTGAAAAGAGTCAAATGTGCCTGAGAAGAGTCATGGTTATTCATAATCTCCTGCTCTCCCGCCCATCTGCTGATGACTAGCAGTTCTCTCCTAGAGAGAAAGGGAGAAAACTAGGTAGAAGACTGTCAGTCATCAGCAGGTAGACAGGGAGAGCAGGAATTCATGTATAACCAGGACTCTTCTCATGAAGATTTGACTCTTTTCCTGGCCTAGTCTGCAATTATTGCGATGTTGGTTCTCGGCAACCACTTACTTTTAACTTATAAAAGACAGACCAGTGAAATAAACTCACCTGTCTCTACTCTACTCTGCCGTTTGTATGGGTAGCATAAAGGTGATGACAGGTTTCCTTTAAATAAGCCAACTACTATGTAGTTTTGCTTCTTGCGAAAATATATTAATATGTCTCATAGGCATAGTTCTCATTGATCTACATACTCATTATTAGGTCTCATGCACACAGCCTCATTTTTTGTCCGCTGTCCGCGGGTCAGGTGCAGATCCATTCACTTCAATGGGGCTGCAAAAGATGTTGACAGCAAAAGATGTGCTGTATGCATCTGTATGTCCATTCCACTGCACCCGCAAAAAATAGAATATTTCCTTTTTTTGTCCTTAATACAGACAAGGATAGGACTGTTTTATTATGGGCCAGATGTTCCGTTCTGCAAAATGTGGAACGCACACAAGCGGTATGTGTGTTTTGCGGATCCGCAATTTACTGACTACAAAAGCAGCTACAGCCATGTGCATAAGATCTTAGTAGTTGGAACAGAAATCTAAATACAAAACCAATGGACCATTTTACAAACCTTCCAGTAGCAACAGCAATAAAATATCCTCTATGGTAACAGAAAATAATAGTAGTAAAAATACTGTCTACATCAGCCTGACTGCTTTTAAGGAAAATGTATAAAGGTTAGTATTATACTTCTCCTTAATTTCCAAAGTAGTACTCTAATATTCACATTTTATATATATTCTAAAAGAAATTCTTAGGATTTTTAAATACAGTTACTTTTATATATTAATAATTAGGATAAAACATATGGGTATATCATTACCATATGTCTTAAAACAGTGGGAAAGACAATGTGATTTTTTTTTTGCATCTCGATAAAATCAATACTAATACATAGACATTTTCTACCGTTGGGCATCAAAATTTTTAAAAAGTTATGTTATTAAAATAAGTAACTGCAATATGTTTTAAACATTCAGTACTTTTGGTTAATTTATGATTCACCTAAGTACATGGGAAATCCATTAACACAAATGTTTGAATTTTTTTTTTAAATTCTACTGCAATCTAAAAGTAAATGAAAAAAAAAATCAATTATTCAATCTAAGTTACATGTAATTAAAGGACCTCATTTGAGAATACCTACACCAATACTTATACCAAGTCATGACCCAAGAATATCTAACATATGGTGGATATAGTAATGGGATTTAAATGATTTAGCAGTGCAAAATAAGCATAAAATGATGAATTTAAATATGAAATCACAGTTAATTTTGAATGTTTTTTAATAAATAATAAAAAAAAATTATTAAATTATTAAATTTATTATTATAAAAAATTTTATCATACAAATTTTAGAAAAATATGTTTACTATGAATTTGAAATTTTCTTTTCAAAAACAATGAAAGTAATAGTAATAGTTCCTTAAAAGTAATTTATATTGACTTAAAATCTTCTGTTTTAGTGACTTACTAGTAGAGTAACGCAAGGTTTGTGGCTCTTCTTGTGAAAACTTGCACTGAATTGTAAAACAGCTGTGCTGTCAATTTATATCTCACCAGAGCAATCACTGCCTGATGATCAGGGATATGGCATTACCCCAGAGGGAAAAAAAAGTAATGGTCATAATTAATGTCTCTTCGGCTTTAATATAATTATCTCTTGACTTTTTTTTTTTTGCAACATTCCACCATTCCACATTGCAGATCTAATCTTCATCATGAAAACTTTTATACCACTTTAGATGAAATGAAATGCCAAATAAGCACACCCACAGATGTTACTCCGAAAATAAGATTGGGTGAAAATATAAGAAAATGTAGCAGTTAATGTAGACAACAATTGTTTAAACTTTTTAAGAGATGCACTTCAATATAGTAGAGTATGGCTATCAAAAACCTTGTATAATGAAATTCTTTGCACATCTATGGTAAGACTAGTGTGTATCATGAGTCTCTCATTATTGCTAAATAGGTGTTAAGGAAAACAGTTTTAATATCTCCATCTTTGTGATCATACACCAAGCATACAGATCTTTCGTTCACTCATGATCAGTATAGTGATAAGTCACTAAGTGTCCGCTGGTCCATCTGTGAAGTCTCCTTTATTATCAGTAGCTTCCACTACCAGACTCCTGAACAAGTACTTTTTTACTGCAAAACCTTACAATTTGATTTATGGGTGTCAGGTCCGAGCATTCCTAGATGAACAGTTTCCTGAAAAGTGGATTGGTTATCGTGGACCAGTTGAATGGCCCCCAAGGTCTCCTGATCTGACCCCTTAGACTTTTATCTTTGGGGTCATCTGAAGACAATTGTCTATACTGTGAAGATATGAGATGTGCAGCACCTGAAACTACAGATACTGGAAGCCCGTGCTAGCATTTCTTCTGTGGTGTTGCTATCAGTGTATGAAGAGTGGGAGAAGAGGGTTGCATTGACAATCCAACACTATGGCATCACTTTGAACACATTTTATAAGTGGTCAGAAACTTGTAAATAACTCATGAAAGAATAAAATTATGTTAAAACCAAGCACACCATTGTTTTTCTTGTGAAATTCTTAATACGTTTGATGTGTCACATGACCCTCTTCCCATCGAAAAAATTAAAGTTGGATCCAAAATGGCTGACTTCAAAATGGCCGCCATGGTCACCACCCATCTTGAAAAGTTTTCCCCCTCCCATATACTAATGTGCCACAAAACAGGAAGTTAATATCACCAATCATTCCCATTTTATTTAGGTGTATCCATATAAACAGCCCACCCTGTATAACACAGTGGTACATATTGGATATCCATAACTTACAGTCATATTCCGATTTTGGAAGAAATAGGAGTAACCATTGGGAGTCGATGTACTCTGGGACATATATATAGGGAGACTGTATGATAGTCTGTTACACCAAGAGTAGTGTACAGTGTAGCATATATATAGATAGGTAGCACTGTTACTTTTAGTTTGTTACAGTTATATAAATGGCATATACAAAAATGTGTAAAAATACATGGAATAAAGAAGGTGTAAAGGCCCAATAACACAAAGTGCTTAGATAAAGTGCTGGCAAAACAAAAGTGTATGCTTCTGTATGCAAGGTATCAGGAGATTGGGTGATCAAGTCCCCTTGTTCCAAGTTCAATTGAAAAGCACCTTTTTACTTACCCCCAGAATGATAGCAATAAAATCTAAAGGTCATCCCCAAAAAATGAGGCCTTACATAGTTCTGTTGATAGCAAAATAAAAAAGTTATGGTACTCAAAATATGGTTACACAAAAACAAATAATTTTTAAACTTGTCGTCACAATCTTATAAACCCACATATAGATAAGCAAAGAAGTTTGCCAAAAAATCCAATTTGTTCCGAATTTATTAGTCAAGAATCGTGCTTTGGACAGGTTGCGGCCATGCTGCTATGAAGAACTGTGTGGCCAGTTAACCTGCAACTGCCTTTAATTTAATAATGAAGACTGCACTGTATAGTCCTTCTTCCTTGGTAGTAGCTGTGCAGTACTTTTAAACAGGGGCTGTTGCTGGTATGGGATTTGGTTAGATGGGGGCATAATATGCATATTATTGCTGTTCTTGCTTGCAATCTCCTGCAGGTTATTTCATAGTAAACACAGATTATTAATCAGCTCTGGCATACCCAGTTCTCCAACCCTAGCACCCTCCTGTCCTACAGGTGACAACCCTTCTTTTGCTATCTGCTATTCCTCCTTTTCCACATCATCTAATATTGATGAGAATATGTAATCAGGAACATCCAGCTCCTCATCTCTCTGCATCTTGCTGACTTTTCTAGGACATGGAAAGTTTGAAGGATGAATTAGAAGAAGTAAAGCCATGGAAGATAAGGATGGTCAAGGGGGGAAACACTACTCCACGATTTATAGACAAAGCGGATAAGCAGTAGAAATCGACGGCACTCCAGTAGGTCCAGGATAACAAAGTGCTCTTTATTCACCCATATCCATAAAACATTTCTATCCACTCTCAGGATTGTTCTCAAGCAAGAACCTGAGAGAAAGATCCTGAGAGATGGTTGATTTTTTTTTTTTTTTTTACAATAGGAAACTGTTATGGACTGGATACTTATATACAGTTAGAAACATAGCATTTAAAGTGTTGAGGTGGACATAAACCTGTCCTTTCTGGAATTCAGTCAGTCATTCCGAATAGTTTTGAACACGGGTGCGCACAATAATTAAGGACAAAACACAGACTTATGATTCCAGTATTAAGTCCTTTGGCCGTGCTTCTGTGGCAAAATCATTACAGCCTCTGGCTTGTTTCTTTATTAACACACGTACTTATTCGATACAAAAAGGAAAGGGGGCGTAAGCATGCAAATAGCAAACAATATCATTCTTGATTGGATAGAAGTTGCATTCCATTCTACGTCACTAGCTTGAAAAAGTCATTTTGATAAGAGTACGGGGGCCATCTTGGACTAGTTAAATATATACATATATTATACGCAAACTTTATAAAAGTTACAAAGTATAAAAATATAATATAAAAAGGTTCTTGATTATACACACATTCCTTTGTGACACACTGACATTCTATACAGCTGCATAAGCATTTACAAAGCTGAGATATATATATATATATATATATATTTGTATAGCATTAAATACATGTATCTACAAATGACATAACACTGTGAGGGGAAAATTCAGTATTTCGACCGGTCTACCTTCACACCTTCACAGTCCCCCCTAAAGACTGAATTTTCCCTAATCTTTGATTTTCTAATTGTCAAGTGTCTAGACGGACATGGGGGAAAAGGTAGTCTTCACCAAGGCTGAAACCCAACAGGCACCCCCCTGTGTACTTGGGCTTATCCTAATCATTTGACAGAAACCTATTTGTGGATCATTGGATTTCTAAAAAAAGAAACAAAAACTGTGTGTTGGACTAACAAGAAGTGTCTCTCTGTGGTCGTCTTCTCTTCGATCTTCTTGGATAATAACAAAGTCTCTGGTGCAAAGTCAATTGTCCATCACTTAATGCTTGTTATTATAAAGTTCAGTCTATGACCCCTCCTTATGTAGGCGAAGGGGTTGCAGGTGTAGGTGTCAGTGTAGATGTTAGGGCCTCTTATCAGTGGGTGATAAACAGTCTGTTACCTTGACTGTGGGAGGAGCTTTGACACAAGGACCTCCCACCCTCACTGGTCTGCATCAGCTCTGCTGGTTAGGCACACAGATTACCGTTAAGGTCCACCCCTGGACAGCCGTAGTACGAACAGCAAGGCCTTGTGCAGCATGGCTGACCCGTGGTCGAAGTTGTTTCTTGTTGGGTGACGGGTTACTGACAACTGTGTCTTACCACACCTTGTAGACTTGACGTAGCAGCTCCTGGACTTTCCCCGAGGTTGTTAGTCCCAGCTCTTTGTAGCTGCACACAGGAAAGATGCACCGGAACAGTTCCACACAATCAAAAAGTCAACTCAAAAAACTCAGTTCATGTTAGAATAAGCCGTTGCTGAGGTGGTTTCCTCTCCATCATTGATCAAATAAACAAATGTCCTTAGAACGTTTGTCGGTCCAACACTATATGTAAATAACACTTACCAATGAGACCAAAGAGGTCTTCTGTCAAATCAAAAAGGACTTTTGTGAGACTCTAAATCTGATCTAATTAAAGGATACTTCAAAACAAACTTTCATAATATTTTGACAAATGATCCTGCATATTTCAATACATTAATCAATACCAATACCCGGGTATCTTGTATACTGTAAACCTTTTGAACCAAATAAAACACAACACCATTAATTTTTTTATTAATAACCACCCTTCTTGAGATACCTAACGATGTTTTGATGTTTACTGAACGTGTGATATTGTGTATTCTGCACAATTTGTAGCAGTACCCAACTTTTCTGGATGTGGAAATGATTGGACTTCTTTTTTTTCCTTTTGAATGAACAGAGTACTCGTAACTAGGAGATGTGCACAAGGGCTGTCTTTGTATCTGTGACGTCAGCATTGTCCCTCCCTCTCCCCTTAGTCCACCCCTCTCAGTCGCACACTTCCCTCTCTGAGTCAGTCTTGTCTTGGTTGTCCATGAGGTCAGATCTCTGATGTTAGTACATTAGACATACAACAAGTCGACAAAAAGCAAACATAGAGACAAACAGATTTGACAATACAGACACAAAACATGAAGGGCCCATAAACGTTTCATTGCCTTGTTTTCAAAAATAAAATGTAGAGTTTGGTCAAAATATTTGGTACCAAGGAAAAATAAAAATCCCCAATGCGCATATAAAGAAAAACAAATGTATTTCATCATACACATTCCTTCATTTTCTCTGCTGCATCCACGCACAGTCCACACACAAGTACAACTTCAAGCTACATTCATTCACATTCCACTGAATGAGTCAATTCTCACAGACACAGCTTTCCTGGATACGGATACACACAGAAAACCATCCTGTATGGAGGGAGTAGAAAGAAACATTAAGTGAATCAATTGCCGGCACATAATACCATTGTCTTCGGTTGTTCACTCCTACAACACATTGTTAAACTATTGTCTCGACTCTTGGACATTTACAAGCTGCTAGAAAGAGAAAAAGGAAAGTTATTAATTTATAAAATTTCTGATTTCTAATTAGACAATATTAACTAATTACAGTTATATTTATATCCCTCATTTACTAAGTTGAGTACTCGTTGTGCTTCTACTTGCATCTATGTGCATTGTTTCCCACTTGTAGCCGTGTCATAGAGAATACCAGTAACTAAGATGGCCGCTGGGCGGGGACTGATGTTCCCTCAGTTAAGATGGCCACCTGGAAAGGAAGTTGCAGGAGTTAAGATGGCCACCGGAGTGGGAATGGGATTAGTTAAGATGGCTGCTGGAACGGAAATTGGGACGTGTAGGACGTGCCATCTTGTATGATAACTGAATACAAGGAGGTGAGCCGCGGGCGTGGTTTTGGCACTGACGTACTTTACAGGTCCACCCCTCTGAAGAGAGAGACTGAGGGGGGCTAGTGAAATGGCGGGGGATGTGTCTGCATCGGGAGCGCGGTTGGGTCCTCCTGTACCATCTTAGGGGCCGTGCTGACAGCATGTAAAAGTAATCATTTGTCTTTTCATTATACATTTCTGCCCAGACTAATTTCTTATATTTTAATAATTTTCCGCTTCTGCTCGCATTGTTCTCTTTTCACAAAATCTAGAATATAATGTAAATTCAAGGCCGAATGTCCAGTGTTCACTCCTTTTTGGCCTAATGCCAGAACACTTCCCTGTGAGCGATGATTTCTTCTATTCTCAACTTAACCCTTAATTTGGCCTCATCATCACATCAGTAGAGCAGATATCGCTCACAGTAAACTTGGCTGTGTGACCTTCATCTACTAGTGGGTTCTCTGGCAACACACAAGGTCAGATTTCTGGTCCACACAGACATAACAAGTGGATTATCATAGTCATAAATTCCAAAGGGGGGGCTGCAGCTGCAAACTGCAAAGCTGAGCTAACACTGAAGAAAATCCTTTTTTTTTTTTCCCTTTCTTTTCCCAAATCCGCCATTTTGCAGCTTTCTATGAGTCACTTACATAAACCATATCAACCATTTTTTCTTGTACCAACCTATTACACTTCTAATCACTTCCCTTCTCCCTTCAATTCACTTTCCACAGTCCATCTTTTTTCTTTTTTTTTTTTTCCTGATTTGAAGCAGTTCTATAGAAGGCTCTCGCTACATCGATCAAACTTTCACTGGGCTGTAATCTGCCTCCTGGAGGCATCCCAATTATCTTAAACAAGCTTTTCACATCCTTCACATATCTTTTTGCCTTCTTTGTTCCACCAGACTGACAGCATTCTGAGCACCAGTTGGGAGACTGTGCTGGGTTTTTGAACACTTGAAGCATACAGTGCCCTATTGGCGCGGCCGTGTTCGCCAACCTGAGTTAACCGTCCTCCGACTAGCCAATAAATCACGGGGGGAGGGGAAAGAGATTCTCCTACGATTTCCCCCGGGGAGAGAGCCTTCTACTACGATCTCCCCAATTTACACACACGCCGACTCCCGCGGCCAAACTTCAAACTGCAATCAACACTTCCCCCGTGATGGAGTTGCAACAATGGGCACAACGGTTACCACTCAGCGCACTAACTAACAACTATACTACAGGTTCACGCTCCGGATAACTTGTCGGTATATCCGGGCGTCACCAAATCCCAGGCGCACACTCCGGGTAACTTGTCGGTATACCCAGGCGCCGCCCAAATCCCTAGTCTAGACGCACGCTCTGAGTAACTTGGCGGTATACCCAGGCGCCGCCTAGATGACTACTCTAAGTGTTTTAGGCGCACGCTCTGGGCAACTGGTCCGTAACGTGTCGGAATACCCAGGCGCCACCTAAATCACTACTTCAAAGTGTTCTCACAGCCGCTGCCAGTCTGGGTCCCTAACATGATCTGACTGAATCCCCACGTGACCTTTCCTGAGGGGCTGTAGGTTTCCGGAATCCCCGGCGGAGACCACCAGGCGTCTGGTCACATGACGTTTCACTCAGGCCCCACAAAACCTAAACCCCAGACTACCACTCCCCCCTCGAGCCACAGGTAAGTTATCACATACAGTGTATATATAACTTACCGTGGTCGGTTAGGGTGATCAGTCCCCTTCGGGAGGGAGTGGTGCCCATGGCATCGGTCGAGGGTTGGGACACCGAGCGAGTCCTGGTGCTCCTTTCGGGGGCCCCACGTTGGGCGCCAGCTGTTGAGGTGGACATAAACCTGTCCTTTCTGGAATTCAGTCAGTCATTCCGAATTGTTTTGAACACGGGTGCGCACAATAATTAAGGACAAAACACAGACTTATGATTCCAGTATTAAGTCCTTTGGCCGTGCTTCTGTGGCAAAATCATTACAGCCTCTGGCTTGTTTCTTTATTAACACACGTACTTATTCGATACAAAAAGGAAAGGGGGCGTAAGCATGCAAATAGCAAACAATATCATTCTTGATTGGATAGAAGTTGCATTCCATTCTACGTCACTAGCTTGAAAAAGTCATTTTGATAAGAGTACGGGGGCCATCTTGGACTAGTTAAATATATACATATATTATACGCAAACTTTATAAAAGTTACAAAGTATAAAAATATAATATAAAAAGGTTCTTGATTATACACACATTCCTTTGTGACACACTGACATTCTATACAGCTGCATAAGCATTTACAAAGCTGAGATATATATATATATATATATATGTTTGTATAGCATTAAATACATGTATCTACAAATGACATAACACTGTGAGGGGAAAATTCAGTATTTCGACCGGTCTACCTTCACACCTTCACAAAAGTTCATATATGATATAAACTAAGCCTAAATCTGACCACCGGTAAGTTTACACAGGGGAGGTATTGTGTGATTGACTCTGGTGGGGAGGTATGTTGCTCTGCACTGTGGTCTTTGGCACTACTCAGGAGCTAAGGGATATTATTTGTGCAGTGTGGTGATATTTGGTTAGAGTTGCTAGGGAGATAGTGTGAGCTGTTCAAAGTAATATTGGAAAAAGGTATTAACAAAAAAATTGCCAAAAGTTAAATATAAAAAGTGCCTTATTTTTACATAAAAATATTAAAATAGCAAGATTAGCAAACTTTACACCCTTTCATCAAAACTGGTAGTCAAATTATGTCCCCCAAAATGATGTTAAAAACTTGAACTTGTCCCATCAGAAAAAAAACCCTCACTCTATTGTCTCCTTGCAAAACATAAAAGGCTTCACTTCTTTATCCTCTTGATTTCAACTTGTAGATGGAATATTTTAAAGCAAGAAATAATAATGCTCATCAATGGAACTTAGCAAATAAAATGTTCATGGTTATTATTACAATATTTTTGTGCTGATGCAATAGTTCTTTGTCAGTGACTTAATTTTACAGTAATCAATCATAAGCCATAATATACAGATGTGTTGAGTGAAGTGAAGCATTTGAAGCAGAATTTGATCTGAGAAGTTTAGGAAGACGTTGATTCACTATGAATCTGAATTTATTTGTGCTTTGTAGTAACAAATAAGTTTTATCTAAAATGGTGGTTGCACATGTTACAAAATAAAAGAAGGAAGACTTTATTTACAAAATTAAACATTGATGTCAACAAATCTAATCAGGGATATTACTGGCCCTGTAATAAACCCGTGAGAATGGCAACACCATGAAGAGTCACAATAGTAGTTTTGGCACAGAGTGATGAGGGTAGTGACAGCATGAAGAGTCACAATAGTGGCCCTGGAACAGAGTGTAGGGGGGAGGGGGCTATGACAATAACAGCAAAATATGATGGCAGATCACAGTAGGAGCATTTAGCAGTAGAGGCAGCAGGTATGTGGCATAAGGCAGGTGGCAGCATCAAAATAGTGGCAGAAGCACATGGGCAGAAGTAAAGGGCCATTTGCCACAATGTTCCAAAGTGGCAGCACATTATGGTCATTACTGCCAGAATGATCTAGTCTGTTGATCCAGGCTTGATTCATATTTATAAAGGTTAGTCTCTTAACATTTTGTGTTAAAAAGTGGGCAACCGCCATATTAAACACGCACTCTGATGCCACATTACTGGCCAGACAGGAAAGCTGTCCTAGGGCATATTCGGACAATTGCAGCCACAATTCAAGTTTGGCTGCCCAGTAGTCCAGGGGAGCTTGGATCTTGGGTGAGGGGGTGCAGCGCAATGTATGTCACCACCTTCTAGTTCAGGTTCTGTTCCATGTCTTGCTGCTACTGCTGAGTGTTTTCTTTAGTAGGCGGGTGAAGAAAAGTGCTCATCAGAGACTCAAGACTTAAGTTGCTGTTAATGGAGCTGATGCTGCCCCCCCTCCAGAAATCATGACAGTGGAGCGTGAGCTCAGAAGGTCTCCCTGATTGCGTTGTGTTGAATTTTTCATCCCTCTAAGAAGGTGTAACAAAGGCCCCCATTTTGGAAAGGTAACAAGGGTATAACATGGTGGAGAGCTAGTAGTCATACCTCTGGCAAAAGGTGATAATACATCTGTCACCACACAAGCTACTCAGTCTGCATCTGGCTATTTGTGTAAGGAACTCGGAGGGATTCCCTACCTCCATCTCCACTGCATAATGCCACAGCGCTCTGTCAGGATCATTTGCGTCATCTTTCTCTATGCCCTCTAGCTCATCATGCTCCTCCTGCTCCTTTTCTGTAGTTTGGGCAGATAAAGCACCTAGTTCTGTATAGAATTCCTGGACGTTTATGTTTTCCTTCACCTCCCCCTCTTCCAGTGCCAGTTCAACCTCCACAGGGCTCAGATGACCATGAGATGTAGGCATCATATCTTCTGCCCCCTCTCCAGTCAGATTTATCAGCATCCCCTCCAAGATGTGAAGGAGTGGAATGACATCATTCATCCCGAAGTCCTAGCTACTGATAAATAATGTGGCCTCCTTAATGGGCCTGAACAAATGGCAGGTGTCACACTTGAGCTGCTACTGTCTAAAGTGAAAGTTAAACTGGGGAATATTCTTGTCCGTCATCAAAAATTCAGTTATGGGTTTTCTCTGCTCATACATAACATGTAGAAGGTGGAGTTCCTACTTGTGGAAATATCATATATGAGGTGATATAAACCATTGATGACCATTCTACCTTTGCATCTCAAGGAGGGATTGTTTTGCATGGTAGGAGTGACTGAACTGCATGCACAGTTTATTTGACATTTTCAAGATGTCTTGCAGTTGGGTGGAAGACTTAGGGAACCGGGTAACAACTAGATTGAAGATGAGCGTCATGCAGAGCATATTGATGAGCCCTTCCTGAAGCAACGCAGACAAATGTTTTTCCCGTTATTGGTGACCATGGTTACTATCTCCAGTTGGCGAGGAGTAAGCCTGGATTTGACTTTTTGATGACACAGAGCATTTCCTCTCCGGTGTGACTCTGTTTGCCTGGTCTGACCAGAACCGTGTGACAAGGCTGTGCTATGCATAGGTGGTATGCTGGAGGACCACTCTGAACTGTGCTTACAATGGAGGCTAAGAACAAGGTGGAGGATAAGGAAGAAGAGGGCATTAGTGTACACAATGACAATGCAGAAGCAGCATTGTCCTCACCTGGCCAAGATGCTAGTGTGCCTGGGCCGGAACCATATTTACTCTCTGGGTTTTAAAAATATTTTTATTGGACTTGACCATAGTTATAGCTCCACAAGTCAGCACTAGAATGAACTGTACCAGATACTGACAAGTTCTAGGACTGGCCCACCTTCTGCTCAACATATGTGTGCAGGGCCGATATAGCTTTTTAAGAGAAGTAATGACAGCTTGGGACTCTCCACCCTGGGGTGGGCATAAGCCATTAGTTCTTTAAAATGTTCACAGTTCACAATATGGAAAGGAACAGACTGTAGTACGAGGTGCATGTTCAGCTTCAGCGCTGTTGGATGACTGCATGCATTCTGTTGTCTCAATTGTGTAGGTTATTGCTGGCAAAACACGTGATGAGGAGTAGGAGGAACATCAGGAGCAATAGACAAAGGGAAGTTATAACAGCTTCCTTCTGCTGAGGCTGAGGAGCCCTGATTGCTGTAGAAGGCTTGCAGGCCGCTGGGAGATTCAGCTGTTGCTGCGTCAGGCTGTACCACTACATTAGTGCCACTGTTTTCCCCACATCACTTTATGGTAACGCTCCATGTGTTGACGCAGGGCCATGGTGCCAACATTAGCACCATGACTGCACTTTACCTTCTGCCCACATATTCTGGATACTGCACCGCTAACGTCTTCCTGCGACTTGATAAAAAATTCCCACACTGCCAAGTATGTCATTTTACCTCCACCATTCCGTGCTGACCTCCTGATGCGGCCTTTATTATTCCATATAACACTAGTTTTTTCCTGACAGGTAGGCTCCTGAGTAGCAGACTGGCTACCCAGGCATGTTTGGCTCCAGATCTCCCTCTGCTTCCACCCTGCTAGCTCGTTGGCATGCTGCCACCCTGCTGCTGTCTCCCAGTCCTGCTGCCACCCTCATCCCCTGATAATGATGTCCTCTCTTCACCCGGCTTCCATGTGCGATCAGCTGCATCATCATCCACTAAAGTCACTTATGTCACCCTCAATAGTGTCATGTCCACGTCCCTGACCATTCAAAAAATGCACTCCCACCCAGCTGTCATTATCGCTCTTTGGATGCCTAGGAGAAGACACAGTGGACCTCTTCTCCAAGTCTGTGCTGGCCTGTAACTGCTGACTGCCCTCACTAAGCTCATTCTTGCTGAAAAGCGGAGCAGAGCCAGCAGCGTGCATAACCTCCCAAACAGAAAGAGCAGCAAAAGAAAAGGGCAGTTGCAGGACAGGTGAGGGCACACAGGTTGTTCCTGGACCATGCCAACTAAGTGTGTAATATAGCCCAGAGCACTTCACTGTCTGCTCCAGATTGACATCAGTCCAAAATGCATCCTTATGCTAACCTTTCCCAAGTTAAGCAATGAAAAAGCACAAAGTTACCCAAATAATGTAAAAGAAGACAAGATTCTTTAGACCAAGCCATCTTCTTTCATTGCAGCATAATGTAGTCCTGATGCTCAAATGACCATTTTTAGGTTTCAATAGTGGACCAACAGACTAACTATTTCTTCAATTGGGTGGCCATTATGGCAAGAGCAATCAGCTAAGGGTATGGAAAGACAAGATGGATACTTGGTACAGTATAATACTTTAAGAATACCAACCAAGAAAATGTTTTGTCTAAGGCCCCATTCACACGTCCGTATTTTGTATCCGCATCCTTTCCGCATCCGTTTCCGCAATTTCGGACAATTAGGAGGATAGGATGCGGTTCCATTCATTTCAATGGGTCCTGAAAAATGCGGACAGCACTCCATATGCTGTCTGCATCCGTTTTTCCGTTCCGTTATGCGGATCCGCATAAAGAAATCCTCCTGTCCTACTTTTCTCCCGAATTTGCGGTCCATAGCACAATGAAAGTCTATGTATCCGCAAAAAATATGGAAGACATGCGGAAAGGCATCTGCATGTCATCCGCATTTGCGGATTCCGTTCCAGGAGGGGGGGAAAAATAAAAGGTACAGATGTTATTCAGCCTTCCGTTTTTTGCTGATCCGCAAAAAATGGATGACATATGGATACCTCCTTTCCGGTTTTTACGGAAAAACGGAAAGGATGTGCTGGAAAAACTGATTTTTTTGCGGAACAACGGATCCGCAAACAACTGACCGTTTTCCAGGATGTGCAAAAATACGGACGTGTGAATGGGGCCTAACTCTGTACCAACTATTGGTTGGCTTACTTTGAGACAGAATTTTATGGCAGGATTATGGTGAAATTTTGATTCTAAAAATCACACCTGAGGCCACCTTCCTTTGCCATTAAGCCATGCCCCTTCCATACTTTTTCTGGACTAACCAAAAAATTTCTCTAAACTTAGATATTCCAAATAAGGCCCAATAGTGTCACTTTTGCGCAATGTGCCAAAATTTAGGTGCACTGAGGTACAAGCAAATATGGCTCTTTGTCTTTCATTATGGCATCATTCAGCGATCTGAACCAGAGTTGGTCTATAAAAAGTGAATTCTTTTTATGATCCCCAGCAATGAAGTTTTAATATTGGCGTTCTGTAAACTGTATATGACAGGGTTTATCATAGGGGTGATAGTTGTATACACTACAGCAAAGGCTACATCAAGAACATCTGAGTAAGATGGTATCATATAATCCATTAAGCTTGTTCCATAGTAAATAGAGATGACAGTGATGTGGGATGAGCAGGTGGAGAAGGCCTTACGTCTATTTTCTCTTGACTTTATTTTAAAAATGACAAAGAAAATTTTAAAGTAAGAAATAATTGTGCACATCAATGGAAGAAAAAGGAAGAATAAAATTTCCATGGCAGTTATGAATGCAATTTTTGTGCCAGTGCAAGTGGTCTTTGTTAGTGATTTATTATCACAGAAGAACTGGTGGATGAGGTTGGAGTGACAGGAGGACATGTATAAAGCTGAGGTTACATACAACAAGGAGTTTAGAAAGGAGATTGTCCAAATCCCAATAGTTATCAGGATGCAACTTCTCCGACTCAGGATCTGATGATAATGTAAGGGGAGGCAGATAGCGACATATCGGTCATAAGCCATAAGGAATAGAAGAATATCCTCAGCATTTATCAAAGTTACAAAAAAGTACCACTGAGTATAACATTGTGAGAAGGAGACAATGTGATTTCCGGACAATAAAATGTACAATAATTTAGGAACCGTGACCGATGTATAAAATATGTCTACAATGGACAAATTACAGATAAAGAGATACATTGGTTCATGTAACTGAACTTCCAGACATATGACTGTGATAATGGAGGAATTGATAAGGACTCCGACCAGATATATCAAGACGAAGAAAGTGGTGATGAGCGGTTTATTCCTCGTCTTCCCAGAAAATGGTAAAATGTAAAAATATTCCATGGATGTCGTATTCCCTATTAATGTTTCCTTAGCAAAAAAAAAAAAAAAAAACAGAAAATGATATAATATTGATTATTGTGCAGAATGTACCAATTATTAATAAATGTCAATGAAAAATCTCATCTTGGAGACCAACTGGTCATCCTTTGTAATCCAGAGATAAATTCTGCTGACCCAGTTATCTACAGGCAATTCTTGAACTCTACATAATCCACTCTAGATTCTATTTTTCTGTTCTCATATTTTACAGGTTTTGTTTTTGTTTCTTTCTCTTACTTATAGAAACCTAAAAGTGTAGTTTTTTTGTACTTAAAAATATCCACATATTTTTGCTTTTTATTCGTCTTACTACTTACACGGTAGATGGAAAAAATCCAGTTGAAAAAACAAAATCAGTGGAACATTGTACATTAAATGCCATCTAGTAATTATTGATAAATACAAACCTTCCAAATTTAAGTTAATTAGAAAAGTTGGGAAAAAGGAAACACATGAACACGATTACCAGGTAATAAAGTACGTAAATATTAGTGTTACATTTCTCTCTAAACTTTCAAAATGGGCGTCCTTATATTAATATTGTGTTTTCTAAATTATATGATTCAAAAACATTTTCAAACTTTTCATGGAAGACTACGCTTATATATTTAAAGATCAAGGAGGATAAAACATGGATGTTAATTTGTGAATTAACATAAAAGTGTAATTAAATATTCACCTGTGAAACGGGAGATTTTTGTTCTTAAATCATCTCGATAAAATTATGTTGATATGTGAACATATACTTTTAATGTGGTGACATCAAAATGATGAAATAACTTAAAGGGGTTCTGTAGTTTTTTCAAACTGATGATCTATCCTCTGGATAGATCATCAGCATCTGATCGGCGGGGGTCCAACACCCGGGAACCCCACCGATCAGCTGTTTGAGAAGGCAGCGGCCCTGCAGGAGCGCCGCGGCCTTCTCTGTGTTTACCGCAGGCCCAGTGACGTCACGACTAGTATCACTGGCCTGGGCGGGGCTAAGCTAAGGTCACATGAATGGAGCTTAGCCACGCCCAGGCCAGTGATAGTAGTCGTGACGTCACTGGCCTGCGGTAAACAAAGAGAAGGCCGCATCGCTCCTGCAGCGCCGCTGCCTTCTCAAACAGCTGATCGGCGGGGGTCCCAGGTGTCGGACCCCCGCCGATCAGATGCTGATGATCTATCCAGAGGATAGATCATCAGTTTGAAAAAACTACAGAACCCCTTTAAACTAAGTTTAAAGTATGAATATCATTAATTTTTTTGTAATGTGTAGAGACAGTGTAAGTGTTTGTAATACACTTTATTAGGGAACTATGCTAATTGTTATTAGAAAATTATGTAAAGTCTTCCTTATTAAACCTCTATGCATCTTCAGTGGTCTACTTAATGCTGAAGACATCTGATAACTGTATGATGTGCAGGTTTCTCAGCTTACCTCTGATCTCCCTGCCCCAGCTTCTGGTTAATTAACCTAGTCCTTCCCTAAACACGTAATAGAGTATTCTAATGTGACCCTACAGTTTATCTGCTGCCGGTGGTGATCTCTCACAGGAGCTCTCATCAACTATGCCACTAGTTTGCGAACACTGACTTATAAGCACATAAACATTGATCAAAACAAATTTTATTTGAAGCTGACATACTATTATGTTTAGAAAGATAGTAGTACCCATATGTAGAAGTATAAAAAAGGGGAACAAAAAAACATAAAAGGAGAAGATATAATACAAATTTAGATGAAACTTTCAGCAGTAGATAAACACAAATTGCAACAAGACTATGGTAAGAAGTAATAAGCACTATTGATGACCAGTATAGTCTATACCAGTGCTTCACAAACTGTGAGGTGCCCATTAGTTGTTGCTGAGGTTGTCCTGACAGCTAATACTATGCTCGACAGACCTCTGGCTGCAATAATATCTGTTTTTTTTCTGCAAAATTTACTCCTATTAATGTTTCCCTAGATTTAGGAGACAAAAATTAAGATACATGTGTAATATTATCTGGTACATGTGTGACCAATGGGAAAACCTGGGCATCACTATATTTAGGGTGGTGAATCTTCATTAGAAAAATGAGAGCTGATCTTTAGAATATCAATTCTCATTGTATGCAGTCTTGGAATTTCTTTTTTTACTTTTCAATGCCATTCATCAAATATGAAGAAGCAGTTATAGCAGGGAAAAAATGCAATCTTGAAAGTCTATATGTCATGCCTAAGTCCCTATATACACATAAAACATATACACCAAGAATATACCTATTATCAAAAACACAACACTTTCCCCATTCTTTATTAACTCCTTCTGGACCCTGTGATTTTCCATGTTTGCATTTTCACTCTATGGCTTCCTGGAGCCCTAACTTTTTATTTTTCATACACATAGCCATACGGGCTTTTTTTGTGGGGCAAGTTGTGCTTTTTATGGCACCAATTACCAATGCATATACTTGAGTTTTATGGATTTTGCTGTTATAGTATTCCCTATGCAGAGAAACTAAAACTGATGTGTCACCTTCCTTCTCCAGGTCAGTATAATTACAGCAATAACACAGTCCTATAGTTTTTCTTGTGTTTTCATACTGAAAAAAAATAAAAAACGTTTTAAGAAATTATTCTTTCCTTTTCATCACCATATTCTATATGGCCCATAGCAACCAATCAGATTCCACCTTACATTTTTAGAGCTCCTGGTGGAATCTGTATGGTTGCTATGGACTAAACTAAACCAGTTTCCCTTTTCATTAGTTTTAATAAATCTCCCGCTCTGCATTTTTGGGTGATAAGACAAATTAAGTTAGGATGCAGCCAAGTACCAACAATGGATTTTTTAGTTAGTTTTTTTTTTTATTTAGGGGAATGATCTAAAAATAAATTTCAAAAAGGACCTTATATACATTTAATCTGAATTCCATATAATAAAATGATCTAATTTGGGATTACTTAGTTCTGTGCCAAATCACGGCCCAGAAGAGTTTAACATAAGGTAGATAATTTGGTTAAAATTGCTTTAGCAATGTAGTGTAAGTGAATAGAAAATGTGTATGGGCTGTCTGTGAATTTTTTTCGTTTTTTTGCCATAAAAATATTGTAAAAATATCGAATATAACATATAATAAAGGAAAAAAATTAATCTTCTATGCAGCCTTTTACTTTTAAGTAAATCGCTAAAATAACAGATTTAATCCAATTCAGCAAAGAAATAGTTTGTGGGTCACATTTTCTTATCACAAACAATGAATGACCTTTTGTGTGTAATATAATAGTTTCTTTAATTTAGTTTAGTGCTCTTAAGAGAAATAAAATATGAGTATTGTGGGTTTGATACCTTTCAATGGCTAACAAAAATAGAAGTAATGATGTTATATAGCGAGCTTTCACGACATCACCAGTCCCTTCATCAGGCGTACTACAAGAATATATGAGGAAACAGCACAATATAAACAATAAGAACAGAGACATGGGGGGATGAATGGACATTTGAAAAACAACAGATCTTGATAATCCTTAATTATCTTACAGATAAGGGGTGTGAAACTTTTATGGTCTCTAAAATGATGTTATCTCAGAGACCCGGGTGCCCCCACGATGTCTGTCGAAGACTCTTTAGATTTTGTAATGTGTCATAAATCCCAGGGACAAATTCAGTTCAGTTTTCAATATGTCAAGCGGTGTTATAAATTTGCATTCCCAAATTCTTCTGGCTTTTTTGGGGATTTGAAGTTACTTTTTAATATGAGAACTTTCATGTGTTCTTCATTGTGTCCTGGGTTACAGAAATGCTTAGCCACAGGAAAGTATAGCTTCTTCTCTTTAATTGTGTGGCTGTGAGACCTCATCCTTGCAATGAGTTTGTGTCCTGTTTCTCCAACGTAGAGGCCCCCAACAGGACATTTAGTGCAGAGAATCAGATAAACAACATTGGATGTAGAACATGTGGATGTCCCAGGGATCTTATAGTCTTGCTATAGTCCAGATCTTATCTGTGGTCATTATATGGGAACATGTTTTGCATCTTCTTATATTACAGGGATGGGTTCCTTTTTCTGTGGAACATGGCCTTGAACTTGATCTGATCAGAATACTTCTTAGATTTGGAGGTTGCCAGTAAGCTAGTATGGGGAGATCTGGGAATATTGTTTTCAGTTGGTCATCCTTATGTAGGATATTATGTAATTTTTTGGCTGTTTTCCTCAGTACCTCTAGTAATCTAATTTCTAATCACTTTTTTATTGTTAATGTTTGAATCACTTACCATTAGAATAATACAAGGTGTGTGGCTCTTCATGAAAAAGTCTCAATGAACTATAAATGCACTATGCTGCAAATTTATATTCTACCTCCCCAATCATGGTTTGAAGATTATCTATATAGAATTACCCTGGGAAAAAAATTATTAATAGTCACACATAATGCCTCTTAGGTTTTGATCTAATTATTTGAGACTGTTTTCCACTCAGTAGATTCAATCAATTTTAAATTATCTAATATTTTTTATACCACTGTAGATGAAATGCCAAATAGGAACAGCCATAGACATTGTTCCAAAGGAAAACTAGGTGGATAGAGGAGTAAAAGGAACATTTAATATAGACTAAATATTAACTTATTGGTTCGACTCCAACCAGACACAATATCTACATTAAATTTGTATGTTCTCCTCATATTTGCATGGGTTTCCACCAACAATCCAAACACATATTGATAGGGAACTTAGACTGTGAGCCCCACTGAGGACACTAATGGTCACAATATCTGTTCATGTGTCCCACTGTATGCCATGCAGGCTGGTTGTGTTACGGGGTCCCCCGCATCTGTACAGGACCAAACATGGGGTCAGCGTACTTGTCTCCATGACAACGGGGGGGGGGGAGAACCCGGTGCGCACTCAGCCTCAGCACAGCCGGCATTCTCCCCATCACCTAGGCAACGAGCAGGCAGGGACTTTTGAGCGCTAGTAGAGTTAGCCAGCACTCAGCTGTATTATTTCTGTGAATAGGTCACGTGACCTACCAGGGGGCCTATTTAAATAGGCAACCTGCTGGCCTCAGGTTGCCTGTGATTGGTCTTATTACCATTACCTGCAATTGGATTACTGCAGTGACTTGTGTGCTTTGACTTCGGCTTTTGAACTTGTCCTCGCCCTCGTCTCATCCCCTTGTACTTTGTTACCTCTTGGCTTCTGACCTCGGCTCGTGTTTTTGACTTTGCTCCTGTTAGTTCCCCTGGTTTTGATGTGACTTCCTGATTTGACCTTGGCTTGGCGATTACTCTAATATTGTGTGTTCCGTCTTTTGTCTATTGTTTTCTCCCATTGTTCCCTCTCCCTGTACGCCCCAGCATGTACCTACGCTAGGGACTGCCATCCAGTTGTATGCCATTGCCTAGGACAGGTCGTGTAAGTAGGCAGTGTCAGTGGTGGGGTTGAGCTCAGGGCTGCACATACCTCTGAATTGTGACAGTTTGCCTTGTGTGTAATGGCCGCAGATACTTTGTGGTGTGAACATGACCATTGTGTACTTTATGTCTCTCCTCTCTGTTCTGTAGGACAGAGGTTAATGCCTCCTTCTGTTTGTATGCACCTATGGTTGTTTTGGGCTAATGAACTCAGCTATGTTTTATGTTGGGTTAGTAACAGTTTCTGTATTTGAGTCTGTTGTTCTGTTTGCTTGTCCAGTCCTTATGTCTGATCTGTGTCCGTTCTCATGTCTGACCTTACCCTTCCTAAGTTGCTGCCATGGTCTTTCTATGTTACCCCACTTGTTAGGTCTCAGTTTAGTTCTGTTCATGTTCTGTCATCTAGTCTGGTGTTTCTGCTCTTGTTTCAGTCTGCTTGCTCTGGTGTTTGAGAGATCTGTGTTCCAATCTTAGCTCCTGTGCAGATGGTGTCTATGGTTTTATGTGTTTCCTGATCCTACCTCAGTTCCTAAGTCCTAGGGTTGGCTGTCAAGTACACCAGGACCATCCCCGGAGGTAGCGCTCTGGTCGCTAACCCACAGCGAAGTCCATATCCCTGTATAGGAGTTAATGGGTGAGACACCAGAATAACACTCTTAGGGTTTGGCCCAATGTCAAACCAGTTACTTAGCTCAGTAGTCCCACGTTACTACCGATCCACCTTGATCTGTAATAAGTGGATCTGTAACACTAAGCAATAATGCTGTAAAGTACTATTGAATATATCAGCACTATACAAGTGAGTAAAATAATAAATTAATAAATGATAAGACCAGTGTGTATCATATAGTAAGGTTGAAGAAAACATCCATCCAGTTCAGCCTATAATCCTACAAGGTTAATCCAGAAGAAGCCAATATTACTCATATTAGGGGAAAATTTCACTCCCAACTCTAATTTGGAAATCAAAATATATCCCTGGATCCACAACCAAGAATTATACTAACCTTAGTAAAATGCAAGTATTGATTACCACTCTTAATACTGCTAAATGAGTGCTAAGGGAAAAAAAAAGTTCCAACATGTTTGTGATCATACACCAAGCATATAAGTTGCTGTAGAATCTGCGGAGCTCTGGGGTGCCAGTTAATCAAAAATTAACAAAATAGCTACTGTATCTTTAAGAGGGGATTTATTAATTGTAGAGGGAATCAAACATAAAAGGTTAACTAACTAAAAGACAGGAACAAAGGGAACATACAGATCAGGGATAGGGAAAGAAGTGCCTAATTAGCTATCTATGTACAGTCTTATATACTAGCCATACATACACACAGACATAGCCCACACAGTGCCCATCCCTGGAACACCTCCCAGATATTGTCTGAGCCAATCACCACAGTCCATTTACAGTCTGTAGAAACAGTTGTAGTGGTCAAGACCTTCCTGTAGGTAGCATTCTTGAGTCCAGAGCCTTCCTATAAAAGACAGACTTGCAGAACTGGTTACCGCAGGCAGTGGCCCCCCAAGGTCTTGAAGAATCATAAATCATGTGTTCACAGGTGTGCTCCTCAGGGGGCAAGGCCTTGTATTGTCTCCCAGGCATGGTGACTCTTGATTTCCCAGATAACACAGCAGTCTCTATTGTCTGTTGAGCAGATAGGACTTGTCCACCACGATTGCTTTGTGGGAGAGTTGTTTAGTTGTTTGTGGCCCAGTTCAACTCTGCTGTAACGGCGTCAAGTCAGGGGCCAGTAAAATGTTGGGCTTCCAACAGTTTCCCATTGAACCAACCAGATTCAATCAAAGGAGCTTTGGAAAATGAAAGGCGTAATCTAAATAGTTACTATGAATTTTTCCTTTCCATCAGTTTGATAAATTTCCCCCATAGATCTTTCATTCACTTGTGGCCGAACACCGCATGTGCTCTAGTGCCATGCTCATGTCCCCTCCCTGCACGTTTCTTGGCTGCTACCCATGTTGGCTAGTGGCAATACAGTGATTGGCTGGACAAGAAAGCGTCATCGAGTGCTATATAGCACACAGTGACATGTGACCCCGCGAGAGCTGCAGGGAGAGCTGCTGCAAGGAGGGACAGACAGTGTAGAGATAGAAATTGGCTATCTGGCTGCAACATATTTTTTTTGTGGGGGCGGTCAAAAATTGCTCAAGGTTGCCTGACCTAAACACCACCTGTGCAGTGTGTGCATTATAACATTTCTGTATCCTATATGCCTGACATCTGGTGTCATTTATTCTGCAGCTAACCAAGGCAACATTATCTGCGCTCTGTCTGCTGTATAATGTTTGTCCAAGGAGGGACAGATAGTGTAGGGATAGGATTTGGCTAGGCAGAGCTAGTTCTGTTTAAAAGACCCAAAAGTCCTTTTAAGGACTATTGATATATCTGATATATCTGGCCTCAATATTTTTTTTCAGGAGGGGGGAGGGGAATTAGCACAAGTTTGCCTTACCTAAACATCACCTGTGCAGCGTGTACATTATAACATTTTTGTATCCTTTATACCTGATATACGATGTCATTGAACAAGGCCTGGACTGCCCATGACTTCTCTATCCCACCAGAGGAAAGCAGCTTAACATGAAGGAACTTTAAATGTGGCTTTTAGGGTGTATTGAATACACTGTATTCCCATGTACCCCTTCTTCTTCTTGTCCTCTTCCTCCTCATCCTCCATCACATGAAACTGCTTATTAGGCTGCCCTCGACGTTCACCAGCAGGCCATCACCACTAATTATTAATACGGTCACCAACAGGCCCTCACTACTAATTTTTAAGATGGTCACCAGCAGGCCCTCAACCATAATTTTTTAGACGGTCAACTCAGCAGCAGGACTTCACCCGTAATTTTTAGATGGTTAGCTCAGCAGCAGGACCTGAACCATAATTTTTTAGACATTCAGCTCAGCAGCTGGACCTCACCTATCATTTTTTAGATGGTTAGCTCAGCAGCAGGACCTCACCTGTAATTTTTTAGATGGTCAGCTCAGCAGCAGGACCTCAACCATAATTTTTTAGATGGTTAGCTCAGCAGAAGGACCTCACCATAATGTTTTAGACAGTCAGATTAGCAACAGGATCTCACCCATCATTTTTTAGATGGTCAGCTCAGCAGTAGCCCTCATGCATAATTTAATTTTTTAGACGGTCATCTTAGCAGCAGGTGCTCGCCCCTAATGTTTTACACAGTCAGAGGAGCAGCAGGCACTCGCCCCTAATGTTTTAGATGGTCAGATTAGCAGCAGGCACTTGCTCCTAATTTTTTGGATGGTTAGCTCATCAGCAGGCACTCGCCCCTAATGTTTGAGGGTCAGCTCAGCAGCAGACCCTCACCCCTAATGTTTTTAAATGTCAGCAGCAGGCCATTAATCCTAATTTTTCAAGGGTGTGTCTGATGCCCTCCTTTATGTGTAATAAAGGATGTATTTGAGTGCATGTTCCTTGTAATTTATGGCAGCCCTTTCACTTTGTGCATAGCCTTTGAGTGTAGGAATGCCACTACATTAACAATTGTACCACAATGTGAATGAGGCCCTCCTTTATTTGATATACCGGTTGTATTGGAGTTCCTCTTCCTTGTAATTTTTGGCAGCACTTGCTCTTTATATACAAGTAAATATATGTTTCCTAACAATATTTCCTCTAAAATTAATGTTATATTTGGGGGTATTCTTGTCATTCCGTAAAAGTGGCATAATACTCAAACAACATTGTTCCCAGCAGCGACTTTGGAGTCCAAGATGCATCCAGACATCCTCCCCATGCTGTTCCCAAACCATTTCAGTGGTGTTTCCACCATTTTCTGACCTTTCCCTATGAACCAGATGCCCTCCCATCTTCAGAGCAGGGGTGCCTGAGTGCTCGGGTCCATTGTGCTCTGATGCTCAGTCAAGCACTCAAGCACCGCAGAGTGTTCGACCCGGGCACCCAAGCAGTACGGTGCTCGATCAACACTAACATATATATGTATATTTATTACTGAGGGCACCTTGTATATAATATATACAGGAGGTATACATTTATATATACATTACCAGCACTTCCTTCTATAGACCTGCAGGCCTGTTTTAGGCATAGAAAGTGGTCTAAATGTAAGTTACATAGAGGCTGAGGCCTTCATTATTTCGTCTAATCCACCACCAGTGCACAGGGTTATTAAGACCAGCGTCTAAAATGCCAGTCTTAAACCCAGTTCCATTCCTTCACCCGATTTAAATTCTTCTTTATGGTAGTAGTAGTACTTCTGCACAGATGTCTTGTTTTCGAAACGTTGTGCAGTTTTGTGCCTCCATCAAAATTTAATTCTGCTCTATGTATGATATTCGTTCTTCTAGCCAGATGTCTTTTTTCTTTAAATTGGTTAACTCATTTTCAAAATGGTTGTGAATTTTCTCCTGCCATATCCTGTTCCTTGACCTCATGGACTTCTGGGGATTTAGATTGGGGCAGTGGTTGGAACTAGCCCAGTTTGATATCATTCAACTATCCTATGAATCAAGTTTATAAATCCATGTGGATTTCCACACATATCTGGCTGATGACACAGAATAGATCTGCCATTGCTGACAGTGGCTATTTATTGCCAGTATAATTATGCAACTGTCTACTTATTTATAGTGTCTTGTACTATACTGCAGCCGTTGACAGTACAGCTACTACTACCCCTTGTGTCACTACTAGTCTGCCTTGTCCGTTAGGGTCCTCACTGCCAAGATAACTTTTGGGGGCTTGTTCAGAACAAGCCACTGCTTTTTCTGATACTACTGTGTGAGTATAAATACTAGTAGGCACTCAATCAAGGACAATTATGGAACAGTTTTTAATTTAAATTTTTAATTTTTAATTTAAATAAGCATAACAAATGGGATGGTTCAGCTAATTTTTAAACAGGCTTTATGTGAACACCATCAACCATTTTTTTTACCCACAACTATATGTGTCATGGTCACTATGACATTATTTACTTTTGCCATTATTTTGTGAAAGAGTTTAAATGATAGAGATGGAAAGAGCAAAAATCTGAGAAAAAAATTGAGTGAAAGAGAGAAAGAATATCATAGGAGTCCTAGGAGACATCAGAGGGTCATATGCCAATTTCAATCCTCAGGATGGATGATATATTTAATGCAAACACTTTTTCCTAACTTTATACCAGCTATTGGTTGGCTTACTTTGAAAAATATTTTTTTACAGAATTATGGTGTAATTTTAGTGCACAATTGTGCACTTTAGGCCGTGTCACTTTTCTTATAAATTTTAGGCCTAAGCAAAGAAACTTTCTCTAATTCTATATGAGCCAAATTAAGTCAAATTGTGCCACTTTTTGGCACAACAGACACTAAAATCTAGGAATGCTGAAATCTTTAATTCTTGAAAAAGTTACTACTTTACCACTCACCAACCTGAATTGAAATTACTCTTTAAGAAGTGAATTTCCTTTATGACCCCCAGCAATGCAGTTTTAATATTGGAATTCTGTAGACTGTATATGATAGGATTTGTCATGGGAGTGATAGTTGTATATACTACATTGAAGGCTATATCCAGAACATCAGAGTAAGATGGTATCAGATACCCTATTAAGCCTGTTCCAAAGTAAATAGAGATGACGGTGATGTGGGATGAGCAGGTGTAGAAGGCTTTACTTCTGCTTTCACTTGACTTTATCTTAAAGATGGTAACAAAAATTTTAAAGTAAGAAATAAAGGTGCACATCAATGGAAGAAAGGCAAATAATAAAATTTCCAAGCCGGTTATTGCAAATACAATTTCTTTGCCAGTGCAAGAGGTTTTTGTTAGTGACTTAAGATCACAGAAGAACTGGTGGATGAGGTTGGAGTGACAGGAGGACATGTATAACATTGAGGTTAAAAATATTACAGAATTTAAGAAGGCAGCTGTCCACATCCCAATTGTTATCAGGATGCAGTTTCTCCGACTCAGGATCCGATGATAATGTAAGGGGAGGCAGATAGCGACATATCGATCATAAGCCATAATGAAGAGAAGAATTTCTTCTGCGACTCCCAATGTTACAAAAAAGTACATCTGAGTATAACATTGTGAGAAGGAGACAAAGTGATTTCCAGACAATAAGATGTGCAGTAATTTAGGAACCGTGACCGATGTATAAAATATGTCTACAATGGACAAATTACAGATAAAGAGATACATTGGTTCATGTAACTGAACTTCCAGACATATGACTGTGATAATGGAGGAATTGATAAAGACTCCGACCAGATATATCAAGAAGAAGAAAGTGGTGATGAGCGGTTTATTCCTTGTCTTCCCAGAAAACGGCAAAATGTAAAAATATTTAACCGACGTCTGATTCTTCATTATAGTTTTCTTAGCAAAATAACCACATAATTTATTTATGCATTTTAGCTCATAATATATCAAATGTCAATAAACTTAGAGAAAGAGAAAAATGTGAGCATGTAGAAACTGTTCTTGGAGACCAACCAGCCACCCTTTGTAACACAGAGGTCAAGTCTGCTGATCTAGTCATTTATTGGCAATCCTTGAACCTTAGGGAACTCACTCCAAACTCATCTATACTTGGTTTTTGTGAGTTTTGTTTCTTACTTTCTTATAGAAACATAATGCACTAATGCCATTTTGAATTATCTTGAAAATATATTCAGATATTTTTGGTAATTTTGCTTCTTACTGGTCTTACTACTTACTATTAGTATGGGAAAAAATAATTAATGAAGTTTAAAGATACAAACTCAATAGAATATAGTCCATTGAATGTTAACTCTAATGTATTGAAATAAAAAATTGTATTTAGGGCCATTAAGTTCAGAAAAAGATAATATTTTTACAAGATTGCTAGAAAAGTATATGAGGGTTAAAATTAGCATTCTCAATAATATTTCAAATGTAGCATCATTGTATTCATATTGAGTTTTTAGTTTGGCTCATTCAAAAAACATCTTGACTTTTCATGTAGAACAAATCCAATACACAGAAGTGTTGATGCCAGAACTGTGTCAAAATCACCAGTATTCACAAATCATAAATGGTGAAGGAACCGAAGGAACCAACAATAAAACATAACTTAAAATAGGTATATACATAAAATTTATAGACCATCAAAACAATAAAACAGACAAAATAGGTAGCCTCAAAAGAGCCTTGCCATACCCAATTTAATCAAAGATAGTAACATAGGTTATAAGGCCGAAAAAAGACATCTGTCCATCCAGTTCGGCCTGTTATCCTGCAAGTTGAAAATGACACCATACAGTATGTAATAAACTCTACAGTGTTGCCAGATTAAAAATGCATGGTGTCATCCAGGTTGAAGAAAAAAAAACTTTTTAAGCTCTTGCCACCTCAGGAAATGCTGTAGGATGTACTGTACATGCTTTCATCTGGATGTCACCCCTAAAATATTGGAAAAGGGTAGAGGAGGATATTCAATAGGCATGCCCTAATATATGTCTGTATTGTACTACCAGGTGGCCGCTCTGTCCTGGATACCTACTACAGAGTGCCAATCCTGATAAGGGTGAACCTGTTTGGAATGTGCCCCTTACCTACACGCCCTGTTATACCCTTATCTGTAAGTCCCGACATGCCATGTTTCACTAAAAAGACTCATCGGAGGACCAAACAATACAGCAGGGAGCTGTGGTGTGAGATAGATAGATACAAGATAGATAGATAGATAGATAGATAGATAGATAGATAGATAGATAGATAGATAGATATGAGATAGATATGAGATAGATAGATAGGTAGATAGATAGATAGATGTTCCTAAAACTGGGTGTAAGCTGATATTACAGCAGGTTACTGAGACTTTACTGCCTTGATGTAGTGACATGATTCTATTTGAATAAATATTGATTGTTTTTCTTCAAAAATAAATGTGTGATTGTTCATGACATGATATCCCACGAAAATAATCAAACAAGCAAAAAAATCATTTAAGACCCTGTTTTATTTTTGGGAGAAGCACAGTATACATACAGACACATTAAGACGAACCCAAGTACATAAGTACAAGTATAAAAATGGTTACTTTTTTTTAATCTAAAAGGTGACTAATAGTTTAAAAACTACTGTAAATAAATAAATAAAAGAATACGATATTCATTCAACCTGAGGTCCAAGTAATATATTTATGTAATTTGAGTATACTTAGGCTAATATTTATACCAAAATCATGACCCAAGGGTGTTTAACATAAGGAGGATAATTTTTATCATCTTTTTATCATACAAAACAGTACAAATACAATACAAAAATATATGTTTCCTGTGACTTCCTGTGACTTAGAAATAGACTAATGCAGGAGATTGAATTTATGTAAGCATCTAAAAGAACAGATTCAATCCAATGTAGTAAACCAATACTTCACCGTCTACAAACGAGGGGTTATATTTTTATTTACTATTAATGACTAGAGATGAGCAAAGTTATGAATAAATTTAATTCTGCTGCTTTGCTGAATTTGATTCATTACCAATTACTTTGTCACAAATCACATTCCTTTGAAAGTAGAGGACTCAATGACGGTGAACGACGATCGCGCTGCCCCCCTTCATTGAACCCCTCAGATGCCGTGTTTATCACTGATCACAGTATCTCAAGTTCAAAGGGTGTTAATCAGGGTTTAAAACATTACATACTCACCTTATCCATTCTCTCACAGAGATGCCATCATGGCCATCTTGATTGAAGACACCACTCGAAATCTTGCATGTTGACACGATGATATCACACATCGCCCTGTGCGAGATTTTCCCTGGTTTCTTTAATCAAGAGATGAGGTGAGTATGTTTGTTTTATTTTTACTACCATTTTAGGGAAAAAAATAGTTACCACGAAGCTCGAAGAAATTCAGTTTCATAGCAAATCAAATTTTTCCTTTTCCTTTTTCCAAATTGGTTTGACTTTGATTCACTCAACACTAATAATAACCTCATGTGTGAAACATAATATTCCATTAAATTCACCTTCACTAGCAACTTTTTATGATTGCATTTTAGTAATTTTGGGTTAAGAATATTTATTTCAATTGGTCTTTATTAAAAAAAAAAGTTCAGCCATTTCTGAGATACTAGGGTTAAATATCAATCTGTTTGCCAGCTGTGACTTTCTGTTACCTTTGAAAACAGACAACTGATAGCTCTTGAAGAGCTCTGATCTCCTGACCTCATAAACCTCATAATCACTCTTTATAGCTCAATCTTCATCAAATTGATAAGAACATGGATTAAATAAGTCTTTATGAAATCAGATCAGACATAAGCGCTATACATGAGCTGTCAGCTAATGGGGTTCAAAGAAAGTCATAGCTTGTAAGCAGACTGATTTTTAACCCTTGCATCTTAAAAATGACTGAACATTTTTAATAAAGATCAATTGAAAAAAAATGATTTTTAGCCCGAAATGAGTAAAATGCCATCATAGAGAAAAGAATTGTCTGAAATAAAATGTATAATATCCCCTTTTCTTATATTAATATTTTTGCTGATTTACCTTTAGAGTAACGCAAGGCTTCTAATGTAAAAATCTACATTGGATTGTGTAAGAGCTGCGCAGAATATTTATATTATACTGAAAGTCATGGCCTGATAATCATTGATGTAAATCTACCCCAGAGGAAAAGTCTAATGTTTGTAATTAATGTCTCTTAGGTTTTAATATAAAGATTTGCTAAGTTTTTGTTTTACATTCCATAAAGAAAATTTGTAAAATTGAATAATAGATTTTATAAAGGAAATGGCAACTAAACTAATCCATAGACTTTTCACATAAAAACTAGCAGCCAAAAGAGTCAAATTTAACATTTAATGTCGTGAAATTTACTTTGAAAATCATGATCTTGGATTAAGCAGCACATGGTTATTGAAGGAGTCATTGATAATATGCAGGTACTTTAAAACTGAACATTTAGTAGGCATGCTTTAGGCTGAGGCTGCATCTAGACTTTTTGTAGCCCCAATTATGGATATTATCTATTGAGTGACAGCAGCAGTTCAAAGGATTATATGCCACTCAATTTACTGCTTTGGACCATAGTTGAAGCTCAATAATTAAATATATTTTTTAAAAATGTCTCTGTGTAGCCTCACCCTATAAGTGCTACAAAAAGTCTATGTGTAGCTTCAACCTTAAAAGGACTGTCAAAAGTGACGTCTCTATTCAACTATTTCATTAGACCCATAGCTGTGGTTCACCTGATTAAATACTCCTTTTGTTGATCCGAGTCTTTGCCCCCAAGTACAAATACATTTTCTTAGGCCTTTGGCAGAGCAAGGCCATTGTTCTTGTTGCACCTAAGCTCCACTTTCTGTGACCACCCCCAGGGCCGTATTTAGGGTTCATGCTGCCCTAGGCACTCTCTGTGATGACGCCCCCCCCAACACGACCCATTCCCCCACGCCCCCAAATTTCAGCCGCGCCACCACCCCCTAGCAAAACCTGACCCTATGCACTTTAGTCGTCCAGTCACAGGGGTCGGCCCTATAGGCTGACAATGGAGGCTATTGTGCCTGCATGTATTTACTATATTTCTACATAACTATCGCAGCAATGTACCGTATCTAGAGCTTGCCAGCAATCTTAATGCAACTAAAGGAGTCATGCTAAACATACCACATACCAACTATGCACCCACCAGACCTCAGATCAGCCCACTGTGCCCCCATCAGACCTCAGATCAGCGTATTGTGCCCCCATCAGACCTCAGATCAGCAGAATGTGCCCCCATCAGACCTCAGATCAGCAGAATGTGCCCCATCAGACCTTAGATCATTAGAATGTGGCCCGCAACAGACCTCAAATCAGCCCACTGTACCCCCATCAGACCTCAGATCAGCCCACTGTACCCCAATAAGACCTCACATCAGCCCATTGTTCCCCCATCAGACCTCACATCAGCCTACTGTGCCCCCATCAGACCTCGGATCAGCCCACTGTGCCCCCATCAGACCTCAGATCAACGAACTGTGCCCCATCAGACCTCACATCAGCCTTTTGTGCCCCCATCAGACCTCAGATCAGCCCATTGTGCCCCATCAGACCTCACATCAGCCTTTTGTGCCCCATCAGACCTCAGATCAGCATAATGTGCCCCATCAGACCTTAGATCATTAGAATGTGCCCCCAACAGACCTCAGATCAGCCCCACTGTACCCCTATCAGACCTCAGATCAGCCCGCTGTACCTCAATCAGACCTCACATCAGCCCATTGTTCCCCCATCAGACCTCACATCAGCCTACTGTGCCCCATCAGACCCCAGATCAGCCCACTGTGCTCCCATCAGACCTCAGATCAGCCCACTGTGCCCCATCACACCTCAGATCAATGAACTGTGCCCCATCAGACCTCACATCAGCCTTTTGTGCCCCTATCAGACCTCAGATCTGCCCATTGTGCCCCCATCAGACCTCACATCAGCCTTTTGTGCCCCATCAGACCTCAGATCAGCCCACTGTGCCCCATCAGACCTCAGATCAGCCCACTGTGCCCCCATCAGACCTCAGATCAGCCCACTGTGCCCCCATCAGACCTCAGATCAGCCCACTGTGCCCCATCAGACCTCAGATCAGCCCATTGTGCCCCCATCAGACCTCACATTAGCCCACTGTGCTGCCATCCATCCTCAGATCCGCCCATTGTGCCCCCATCAGACCTCAGATCAGCCCACTATGCCACCATCAGACCTCAGATCAGCCCATTGTGCCCCCATCAGACCTCACATTAGCCCACTGTGCTGCCATCCATCCTCAGATCAGCCCATTATGCCCCCATCAGATCTCACATCAGCCCACTGTGCCACCATCAGACCTCAGATCAGCCCATTGTGCCCCCATCAGCCTTTTGTGCCCCAGCCCCATCAGACCTCAGATCAGCCTTTTGTGCCCCCATCAGACCTCAGATCAGCCCATTGTGCCCCATCAGAGATCACATCAGCCTTTTGTGCCCCAGCCCCCATCAAACCTCAGATCAGCCCACTTTTCCCCCATAAGACCTGTCCCATTTGCCAGCCTGACAGGTGCCCCCCCAGATGTGCACAGCCAACACACACAAAAAAATACTTGCCTGTTCGCTCTGGACTTCAGCGCGCGCCTTCTTCTCCTGAAGCAGTGTGATCCCGTGAGACTTGTGACCCAGCTCCGGGTCTCGCGGTATCACACAACCAGCCAAGGAGGAAGCATTGGAGAGCAGCATGGGGCATGGGGACGGGCGGCCATGGCAGGGTAAGGGTTTATTGAAATAACTGTGTGACACCCCCCCCCCCGGGAAATAAAATAAAAAAGTTTCAAGGATGGTTTTTGAACTTTTTTTTTCCACAATCCTTATAGATTCTCCCGGCGGGGTGCCACCCCCCGTAACCCACCGCCCTAGGCACCGTGCCTCCGATGCCTAGTTGCTAATACGGCCCTGACCACCCCATCCCTGGCTGCTTTGATTGACCAGGCCAGGCAGTGGCAAAGCAGCATGGGAAGAGCTGGGAGCCTCACTTGGTGTATCTAGAGTAATCATAAACACTATGACAGAGCTCTGGATTTCCTATACTTACTACCGTACCTGAAATGTGGTGATTGTTTTAGCAGAAAAAAGGAAACATATTAAGTACAGCAGAGTCTTTTAAAGGGAGTCTATCAGCAGGAAATTGTATGTTACACCGTGTAGGCCTACCTCCTCCAAATGTAATCTGGAGAGAAAACACTATTAATCCACATGCATTTGAGCAGTTAAGTGTACAAGGAGCGGTGGGTACATTTTTCTTAGTACCAAATTAAGTTATCATAGTTTGGGACAGTAGCATGGTAACATTGCAGTTTAGCCTATTACTAGTGTTGATAGAATCGAAGTGAAATAAGTGATCTAAATTTCAGGAAAACTTCGATTTGCCACAAATTTCCTCTTGCTTCATAGTAACAAATATTTTCTTTTCCTAAAATAGTGACTCCACATCTTCAAAGTGAAAATAGGAAGCCCAGGAAGGAGATATGGCCCATAATACGATGCAGCAAACCAATCAGCAGAAAGCCGATCTAATATATAGGCTTGTGTACCTACTTATTCTGCTGTGCCATTAATAATTAATATGTTTAGTTATACATAGAAGGATCTCAGTACAGTATTAGAACAAATTATTGAGCAAAGCCACTTTGGATGTACCATCCAAAGTTGATTCGCTCATCTCTAGTAGGAACCATGGTCATCAATGATGGCAAGAACATTTTGTCAGCACTACATGAGGGAAGGCTGACCCATGCACAATGTATGGCGTATGTCATCAATTTTGTTCTCACCCAGTTCCTGAAGTCTTCCACCTAACTACAAGATGTCTTGAAAATGTCAAGAAAACTGTGCATGCACTTCAGCCACTCTTACACTGCAAAACACACCCTCCTTGAGCTGCAAAGATATTTTCACATGATGGAACTCCACACTCCATAGGTTGGACTGAGTGTACAAGCAGAGGAAACCCATGACTGATTTCTTGATGATGCAGACAGACAGGACTATTCCCCAGTGACATTAGACAGTGACAGCTCATGTGTGACACCTGAAGAGGCCGCTTTATTTGACAGTTGCCCAGACTACAGTATGAAGGATGTCATTCCACTCCTTCACATTCTGGAGGAGATGCTGATAACTCTGACTGACAAGTGACTGGGAGTATTCCTGTCCGCCTGCATCATCAAGAAATCGTTTATGGCCATATAGTCGGTCTAACACATGGAGGGTGGCGTTCCAACGGGTGGAAGTGTCGCATATCAGCCAATGTTGGGGAACACCATTCTACTTTGCAGCTCAAGGAGGGTGTGTTTTGCAGTGTAAGAGTGGTTGAAGAGCATGCAGAGTTTCATGGCCATTTTCAGTATGTCTTGAAGATGGGTGGAAAACTTCAGGACCTACTTTACAACCAGATTAAACATGTGTGTCATGCAGGGTGCATGGCTCTCTCCTCCTGACAATGGTTCAGATTTTAAGTTGGTGAAAGACAGCCAGGTTTCTTTTTCATGATGGAGGACACGGAGCAATTCCTCCCCTGTGTGACTCCATTCTCACAGGCAAACTAAGTTCAGAACAGCATGATACCGCTGTGCCCTCTACATATGGTATGCTAGAGGAGCACTCTGAATTGTCCCTGCAGTAGAGGCTGAGGACACGGTGGAGGATGAGGAGGCAGATGTGGACATTAGTGCAAGACCCATGGCTTGAGAATGTGGACACAGCAGTGGTATCAGCTGGCCAAGTTGCTGATGTGGCTGGGCAGGAACCACATTTATCTACTGGGCCTTAAAGGACATAAATTGTCCTTGACCATAGTTATAGCTCTACATGTTGGCACTGCAGTGCACTTTAGCAGACATTGACACGGACAATGACTGGCCCACTTTCTGTTCAACATATGTGTGCAGAACTGGTACTGCCTTTTTAGAGAATTAATGATGGCTTGGGACTCTCCACCTTGGCTCGGCAGAAGCCATCAGTTGTCTGAAAGGTGTTCAGTCCACTACTGGAAAGGATGGGGGGGGACTGCAGCAACTTGGCCAAGAGAACATTCAGCTTTTGTGCCATTGGATGAGTGCAAGCATAGTGGTGTCTTATTGCAATTGCCTCTATGATGGATTGCTAAAGAAATGAGTGACAAGAAGTTGGAGGAGCAGGAGTATTAGGATCAGTAGATGATGGTAAGGACAGAAAGCACACTATATGTGCAGGGTCTGCACACCTAAGCAAAGGTAGGTTTAGCGTAGGACCTGCCTGAGCTGAGACCAGCGTGGCGCTGGGTAGGTGGGCACAGATGTATTTTCATCAAAATGTATTGGCTAAGAGTCTCAGATTTTATCAAAAGAGTGAGAGCTTAGTCCATATGTTGTTTGCATCTATTGTTATAGTGCACTTTTTTCCATGAATTTCTAAATGTTGCCTTGCACATCCACACATTTTACTATCATATCATGCAGGATGTATTGTATCTTTTTTCAGTAAAAGGACAGAAAGCTTCCTTCAGCTGAGGTGATGGAGCCTTGACTGCAGGAAAAGGGGTGCATGCCACTGGGTGATGCAGCGGTTGCTACGTCAGGCTGTACCACTACATTGGAGCCACGGTTTTCCCAGCCACTTTTATGGTGATGCTGCATGTGTTGACGCATGGCAATGGTGCCAATATTGACACCCTTGCCGCGCTTCACCTTTTGCCCACAGATTCTGCAAATGGCCATGTTGATATCCTCTAGCGGCTTGATAAAAAATTGCCACACCGCCGAATATGGTATTTTCCCCCCACCACACTGTGCTTACTGCCTGCTACCACTGCCTCTGTAGACCCTTGTGCCACTACTTTCCAGACAAGTAGGCTCCTGTGAAGTGGACAATCTACTCTGGGTACTTTTGGCTCCTTACCTTCTACTGCAGCCACCCTGCTGACTCAAGGCCACTCTACCATTTTGCTGGCTCAGCCTCTGCCTCACGCACAAGTTGCCACCCTCTTCTCCTGATGAAAATGAAGCCCCCTCTTCACCCAGCTCCTACGTGTGATCGTCTACATAATCATCCACTACTGTCTGCACGTTACTGTGTCACCCTCACCAGTCTCAGGGCCAGGAGCCTGACGCCTGACCGCTCGCAACACCAGCTCCCATGTGACTCTTATCATCACTACTTGCCTGCCTACCAAAGAAAGCAGCAGATCTCTCTTCCAGATCTTGGCTGGACAGTAGCTGCTTACTGTCCTCTAGAAGATTGTTCTTGCTGAAAAGTGGAACAGAGCCGACAGCATATAATACTTCTCAAGACGAGGGAACAGAAATTGACAGAGGCAGGTTGAGGACAGGTGGAGGCACAGAGCTTGTTCTTGGACCATGCTAACTAAGCATTGTGTCATAAAAACCCTCGACTTCTGGCTGGGGGTGTCTGATGTCACTTGCAATGAAGTAGAAGACCGAGTCAACCATTCAAAGACAACTGGGTTGGTGTTCAAGATGTGGCCACTAGATGACAACGGGAGCTCAGGCCTCTCGCTGCAACTTCTGCTGCCACCCCTCTTCTTCTGCTGCTACTTCTGCCTGCTCCAGAAACATTTTGGCCACTGCTAGTTCCCTTAGAAGGGCTTGTCACATGTCTGTCTGATATACTGTAAATTAAAAGGCTCTGCAAGGGTAAAAGAACAATACTGTCAGACTGCAATTTCACCACAGAAGCAAGGGTAAATGGACGTACTAATATTTAAAATGAACACACCCCAAAACTGTTTGTATCTGAACACACTTTCAGGTCAGAAGCAAGGATGAATGGAAATAGTTATTTGTCAAGTAAATGCACCCCATAACTGGTGGTACCAGAATTTAATTTCACCAAAGAAGCAAGGGTGAATGGACATTCTAATATTTACATTAAATAATTACACCCCAAAACTGGTTATATCAGACTGTAATTTCACAGCAGAAGGGTGAATGGGCATACTATTATTTAAAATAAATACATCCAAAAACTGTTTGTATCAGAACACTCTTTCAGTACAGAAGCAAGGGTGAATGGAAATAGTTATGTTTCAACTAAATAAACCCCAAAACTGGTTGTATCATATTGGACTTTCACCCCAATAACAAGTAAGGATTACTGGAATTACTGATGTACTGTATTATTGAATGCAAAAAAAACATAAATCTGTAGTATTAGAGCAATTTGGATCCAAAAACCACTGATTTTTCCAATTTTACTGTGCGTTAAACACTGGCAGGAATATGCTCCTATAAGAGATAATTTATGGAATGGTTTTTAATTAAAAAAAAAACATGTGATGGTGCTGTATGTTTTAAACAGGATACTTCTTAACACTGTCAACCATGCATTTATCTATATATGTCAATGTCACTCTGACATTTTTTTTAATTAATGCTGTTATTGTATTAAAATGCATAAAGGAGGGAAAAGAGAGGGAGAAAGAGCAAAAATGAAAGACGGTTTTGAAGAGAAAAAGAGAAAAGAGAAAGTCATATGAGACCTCAAAATGTCATATACCAATTTCCAGGCCAGGTGGAGGACTTTCAATCCAAGTGGAATGGATTTGGACTTAAATCAAATTTTTTGAAAATTTTTTTAGAATTATAACTGCAATGAATTTCAAGAAATTTGCTCATATCTCGTACAGAGATACAAGGGCATCTGTCAGCAGATTTGTACCTATGCACTTGTGCACTTGGCAGCAGAAGGCATCATATGTGCCCACTTTGCTGAGAAAAGATCATGTTTTAATATGCCATATGTAAATGAGTTTCTAGGAGCAATAGGGTTGTTGCTATAACTCCTAGAGACTCAGGTCTTTCTGGAACTGATTCACACTATGTCCTTTGGTCGGCAGGGCCAGGCAATAAATGTCATCACACCTAGCCCTGGCTTCTCCTAAAGTCATTCAAAGTGCAGAGGGAGTGGCACAGATAAGGACCAACACAGATGTCTTCAGCCGCCAAGTGCACATGCAACAGATCAGCCACTTTGATAGGTGCAATTCGCCCCAGAAAAATATCTTGCCAACTTTTCAACTGTTAATAAATAATGGTTATTGAAAAACATTCTACAACTTTCTAACACAGATTCAAGAAGAATCATATAGTTGGGTTAATTTAAACAGGCTGTCTAGACCTTCGCCACATTTATCACAGGGGCTCAGGTGATGCAGACACTTTTGTCTAAATCTATACCAGTTATTGATTGAATTTCTTGAGACATAGGTTTATGACAGAATTAAGGTGTAATTGTTGCACACCATATTGTATCTTAGGCCATGGCCTTTTTTTCATCAAGTCACTCCTCCTTTGGACACAAACTTTCTTTAAATCTATATGAGCCAAATTCATCAAAATTGTGCCACTTTTTGGCACAACTGATGCTGAAATATAGGTGTACTCACATTGGAAAATGTGGGTTTTTTTGTATTTTACTACTTCTTTATTTACCAATCCGAACCAAAATTACTCTTTAAAATGTACATTTCATTTATGACCCTAAGCAATGCACTTTTAATATTGGAGTTCTGTAGACTGTAAATGATAGGATTTATCATGGGGATGATAGTTGTATACACTACATTGAAGGTTAATTCTAGAACATCAGAGTAAGATGGTATCAGATACCCTGTTAAGCCTGTGCCATAATAAATAGACATGACGGTGATGTGAGATGAGCAGGTGGAGAAGGCTTTACTTCTGCTTTCACTTGACTTTATCTTAAAGATGGTAACGAAAATTTTAAAGTAAGAAATAAAAGTACACATCACAGGAAGAAAGGCGAATAACAAAATTTCCAAGCCGGTAATTGCAAATACAATTTCTGTGCCAGTACAAGTCGTCTTTGTTAGTGACTTGATATCACAGAAAAACTGGTGGATGATGTTGGAGTGACAGGAGGACATGTACACAGCTGAGGTTACAAATATAAGAGAATTTAAAAAGGTGGCTGTCCAAATCCCAATAGTTATCAGGATACAATTTCTCCGACTCAGGATCTGATGATAATGTAAGGGGAGGCAGATAGCGAAATATCGGTCATAAGCCATAATGAAGAGAAGAATTTCCTCTGTAACTACCGCTGTTATGAAAAAATACAACTGAGTATAACATTGTGAGAAGGAGACAATGTGATTTCCAGACAATAACATGTGCAGTAATTTAGGAACCGTGACCGATGTATATAATATGTCTACAATGGACAAATTACAGATAAAGAGATACATTGGTTCATGTAACTGAACTTCCAGACATATGACTGTGATAATGGAGGAATTGATAAGGACTCCGACCAGATATATCAAGAAGAAGAAAGTGGTGATGAGCGGTTTATTCCTTGTCTCTCCAGAAAACGGCAAAATGTAAAAATATTGAATGGACGTCTCATTCTTCATTAGTGTTTCCTTAGCAAAATAAACACAAAATGATTTATTATAGATTGCAGTGTATAATATACCAAATGTCAATACAATTAGAGGTAGAGAAAGATGTGAGCATCTAGAACCTCACCTTGGAGACCCACTAGCCATCCTTGACATTCTTGACTTAACAATCCTTGAATCCTACTTAACTCACTGCAGAATCCAGACCCTTTTATACTCATGTTTATAGGTTTGTTTCTTTCTCTTCTTTATGGAAGTCTGGTTCTTACTGGTTTTGCATCTAATTATTAGTAGATGAAAAATATAATTAAAGAAGTTTGACCCGTTCCCAACCACCTAGCAGATTCATACTTCGGTGGTTGGGTCTTTAAAGATGGCAATCACTCGTGAGTGAAGCAGGTGCTAATGTATGTGATCAACGATAACATCAATCACACAAACTTCACCCCTCAGATACTTACAGCCTCTGGGAGGGTAAAAACTGGGAGTACGCACTCCTGCCTATGCACTGTTTCCCCCTAGCGAGGTTTCAGGGGAGCTGGATGGTGTGTGTCCTCGTGAATGATCCAAGACTGCTGCACATAATTCCTATAGAGAGCTTGTCTATAACAGAGCTGCATTGAATACTGTAAAATTCACATAGACTCCTTCTTAAGTTATGGTTTTAAGAAGGCTGGAAGCAAGAAAAATGAACAAATGAAAGATGCTCAGTTATGAAAGGGTAAAAACTACACAATAGTAACATAGTAACATCGTTCATAAGGCTGAAAAAAGCCCTCTGTCCATACAGTTCGGCCTGTTTTCCTGCAAGTTGATCCAGAGGAAGACAAAAACCCCTGTGAGGTAGAAACCAATTTTCCCCACTTTAAGGGAAAAAATTCCTTCCCGACTCCAATCAGACATCAGAATAACTCCCTGGATCAACGACCCCTCTCTAGTAACTATAACCTGTAATATTATTACCCTCCAGAAATACATCCAGGCCCCTCCTGATCTCTTATAGTGAACTTACCATCACCACCTCCTCAGGCAGGGAGTTCCATAGTCTTACTGCTCTTACCGTAAAGAATCCTCTTCTATGTTTGTGTACAAACCTTCTTTCCTCAAGGCGCAGAGGATGTCCCCTTGTCACAGTCACAGTCCTGGGGATAAACAGATGATGGGGGTGATCTCTGTACTGACCCCTGATATATTTGTACATAGTTATTAGATCTCCCCTCAGTCGTCTTTTTTCTAAAGTGAATAACCCTAATTTTGATAATCTTTCTGGGTCCTGTAGTCCACCCATTCCAGTTATGACTTTATTTGCCCTCCTCTGAACCCTCTCCAGCTCTGCTATGTCTGCCTTGTTCACAGGAGCCCAGAACTGTACACAGTCCTCCATGTGTGGTCTGACTAGTGATTTGTAAAGTGGCAGGACTATGTTCTCATCACCGCCATCTATGCCTCTTTTGATGCAACCCATAAAGTTATAAATTAAACGACTACTGTAATCTGTTGAAAAATATAAATATCCTGTACTTAGAGCCATTAAGAAGATAAGAAAAAGGTAGTAATGCTTTCCTTAAAAATATTCCAGAAGTTCTGCCATTATATTTATATAGTTTTCTAATTTTGATTGTTCAAGAAACAGATTTTTCTAGATATTTTTTTAATTATCAACCATGATAAAACAAGGGGTTTAATTTGTGAATTAACAAAAAGTGAAATTACTTTTGAGAAGTGTGACTTTTCCTATCTGTAAATTCAGTGCTCACAATTTTCCTCAATGAAATCATGTCGTAAATGGAAATACCTTACTGTGGTGATGTCAAAGTTTTGTATTTCATATTTTTATTAAAATAATGTAAAATAAGTTTTTACTATAAATATATATGTTTATATGAACCATAAGTATATGAATAAAAGTCTAAAAAAAGGCAGCCTATTATTTTATAGTTTACAAATAACTGCAAGTAAATAATAGAATTCCAAATTTAATCAATGTGTGTTTCATATAATGAAATATAAAAATAATCTGAGAATACCCAGCCTAATACCTATACCAAATGTTTTAGCAATAAAATCGTATGTAAAGTATATGAAATATCAGTGAATTATGCATGCTTTTATCATGTAAACATTACCACAATATATATGTTTAATATGACTTAAGAAACTAATGCAGCAGATATTCTCAAATTCATGATTTTGCATTTAGGTAAACTTAAGAAACAGATTTGATCCAGTCCGGTAAATCAATCATCTGCTGCCTCCAAATCAAGAGTAACAATTTTATTTTTTTTTGCCATAAATGACCTTATGTGTGAAATATAATAGTTCCTTAAAAGCTATGTACTCCTCCCGACCATTATATATATAGATTCCATTTTACTCATTTTGGGATAAAAATCATTTTTTTCAGCCATTTTCAGCCATTTCTAAGGCTTAAAAATCTGTTTGTCAGCTGTAACTTTCTGTTGTCTTTTAACCCCATTAGCTGACGGCTCCTGTAGAGCTATGATCTCTGCTCTCCTGACCTCATAAACATTTATTTAAGCCATGATCTTATCGATTTGATAAAATTGAGCTATAATGAGTGCTTATGAGAGCAGGAGATCAGAGATAAGAGCACTACAAAAGTGGTTTGCTAATGGGGTTCAAAGAAAACAGAAATTCAGACTGCAGACTGATTTTTAACCCTTGTAGCTTAGAAATGACTGAAAATGTTTTTAAAGATCAAGTGAAAAAATGATTTCTAGCCCTCAATGAGTAAAATGTATAAAATATATAAAATCCTTTACCTTTAGAGTAACGCAAGGCTGGTGGCTTCTAATGAAAAATCTTAATTGAATATTGTAAGAGCTGTGCAGCAAATTTATATCATACTGAAAGTCACGACCTGGTATAACCTTGATGTAAACTTACCCCAGGGGAAAAGTCTAACATTAATAATTAAAGTCTCTTAGGTTTTCATATAATGATTTGTTAAACTTTTGTTTTGAATTCCATAAAAAAGTTTGTAAAACTGATAAAGATGATAAAACTGAGTGAAATGCCAACTAAACTTATCCATAAACTTTATACTGTAGAAAAAGTAGGCAAAGTAGTAAATTAAACATTTAATTGCTGTGGACTGTGTAAACTTAACCTAAAAGTGCTACCAAAAGTCCATGTGTAGCCTCTGCCTTAACCCCTTCCGGAGTAGCAGAGTATCTGTACAGCATTGCTCAAGAATTTAAACTTAAACTTAACTTAACCTAACTTAAAGGGGTTCTGCAGTTTTTTTCAAACTGATGATCTATCCTCTGGCGGTAAACACAGAGAAGGCCGCGGCGCTCCTGCAGCGCTGCTGCCTTTTCAAACAGCTGATTGGCAGGGGTACCAGGTGTCGGACCCCCACCGATCAGATGCTGATGATCTATCCAGAGGATGAAAAAACTGCAGAACCCCTTTAAAGTTCGCAACTAGAGATGAGGAGGTATCTCCAAATTTTGCCAAAAAATTTATGACAAAGCCCATTAAAAATCAGCCTTTTCCCAGCTGTTGAGACCTTACATTGGTGTAAAACACTGTGCATTGCAGAAACATGTATAGCTAGTCCACTGTGGTAGTGAAACAGTTACTGTGCATCAGTATGACAGTTGACAGGTGTAACTCTTAGAATCACTTCATACTTCACTTATTTAGTCAGTTATTTGGCCAAAACTGTCCAAATAACTCAAGTGTGAACTTTACACCATCAACTGATTCCACATAGATTTCTATACAAACTGTTCTGTTACAAAGTTTGCATGCCTTCTGTTTTGTATCCACTCCTATTTTTGGCTTCCAGATCATGAATGATGCAAAATAGGGGCCGTGTGATGGAGGCCTTAAGGATGCTCCAAATAAAGGATCTGTTGTGCTTTTCCATTTATCCATACTTGAGACAGATCAAAAGAAGGTTAAAATAAACTGTGATGTCAACAAGGCCAAACAGGGACACTGGTGGCACCATCACAGAGTAGGGATGATGGCAACCACATGAGGAGTCAACATAGTGGCCCAGTCACAGAATGGTGAGGTGGCAACCGCATGAGGAGTCAACATAGTTGCCCAGTTACAGGGTGGGGAGGTGGGGTGAGGGCAACAGCAGTGACAGTAGCAGCACAAGATGATGGGTGGCAATAGGAGAATATGGCAGCAGAGGCAACAGAAGAAATGGGTCTTTTTCACAAAGTTTGAGTGTGGCACCCAGAATGTTCTAGTTTGATGCATCAGGCACCGGCGTCTGGAAATCCTGGCTGATCCATGCCTGATTCATCTTTAAAGCTCAGTCTCTCAACATTTTGAGCAGTGACTTTCTGTTTCTTTTGAATCCAGACAGCTGATGGCTCCTGAAGAGCCATTATAACTAGAGATGAGCGAATCGAAGTTGACAAAGTGGAATTCGATCAAAGTTTCAGGAAAAATTTGATTTGCACCACATCCAAATTTCCTCGTGTTAGGACATGGAGCAAAGAACTATGGGAATGAGGGATCACCCACAATGCCAGGCATGCAGCCAATCAGCAACCAGCCAGCTCCTGTGATGTCACAGCCCTATAAATATCCTCAGCCATTTTGGATCCTGCCATTTTCCAGTTTGCTTACTGCAGGGAGAGACATCAGAAGGCGGACAGTGCCCGGAAAGACTTTATTGTGCTGATAAAACAATTTACAAGTTCAGAGAAAGATTAGTCTAGGTGTAGAGAAAGGATAGTGAGGCAATATCTACGCTATAAAAGGAAAACAGGCTGCAATATTGGGGGTCCAAATTGCTTTTAGGTTGTTTAACTATATGATACATTACTAATTCCAGCAAACAATGGTTGTGATTGGGGTGCAAGTTCTGTGATACAGCCATTTACGGGGTGTATTAATAGGAAAGATATGTACGTCCTTTTAGCCGTTCTGTGTTGATTTTACATTGTTTTACTTTTTTGGAGTGTGTATTAATAGGAAAAAAAGAAAAAAATATGTGTCATAAGTGGCGTTCATCTGTGAAGTTACATTGTACTAAAGCCATTTATGAGGTGTATTAATAGGAAAGATACTTACGTCCCATTATCCGTTCTTCTTTGATTTGTATTTTTTTTTTGGGGGGGGTATTAATAGGAAAAAAAGGGAAAAATGTATGTCATAATTGCTATTCAGCGGTGAAGTTACATTATACTACAGCCATTTATGGGGTGTATTTATAGCAAAAATAAGTACATCCCATTAGCCATCCTGGTTTGATTTTACATTGTTTTACTTTTTTGATGGGGTGTATTAATAGGGAAAAAAAGTGCTGTTCGGCGGTGAAGTTACATTGTACTATAGCCATTTACATGGTGTTTTAATAGGAAAGATACTTACGTTCCATTAGCTATTCTGGCTCGTACGGCTGACTCAATCTTTGACTTCGCCGCAAGTAACATCAGACACCTCGAGCCAAGAGTCTGGGCTTAGTTGGCATGGTCTGGGAGCAGCCCCTGTGCACCCACCTAATCTGAACCTTCCTCTCTCATTTTCAATTCCCTCAGCGTGAAAAGTATTATATATCAGCTTCACTTTTCAGCGAGGGCGAGCTAATAGAGGACAGTCACCAGCTACTGCCCAGAAAAGATCTGGAGGAGACATCTGCAGCTTCCTTCGGTAGGCAGGCAAGTAGTGATGAGGAGAGTCGCATGGAAGCAGATGTTGGGAACGGTAAGGCTCCTGGTCCTGAGATTGTTGAGGGGGTCATCAGTGACATGCAGACAGTAGCGGATGATGATGATGATGATGTAGCCGATTGCACTTGCTCATCAGGAGAAGAGGGAGGCAGCTTGTGTGTAAGGCAGCGGCAGAGCCAGCAGAGTGGCAGCATGGCTGTGAGTCAGCAGAGTCACAGCGGTTGGAGGTTGGGAGCCAAACGTGACCCAGATAGACCACCCATTTCGCAGGAGCCTACTGGCCCGGAAAGTAGTGATGCAGGAGTACATGGAGGCAGTCAGCATGGAGTGTTGGAGGGAAAATTGCATACCCGGCGGTGTGGCAATTTTTTATTAGCTTGCCCGAGGAGGTGAACGTGGTCATTTGCCGGGTTTGTCGCAGAAGATTAAGCTTGGCCAGGGTGCCAATTTTGGCATCATGGCCTTGTGTCAACCCATGCAGCATGCAGCATCACCATAAAGTGGACTAGGAGAACCGTGGCTCTGATGTGGTGGTCTAGTCTGCCGCAGCAACTGCTGCATCACCCAGTGGCATGCACCCAATTTCAAGCAGTCAAGGCTCCACCACCTCAGCCACGAGCTGTCTGTCCTTTACATCATCTGCTGGTCCTGATGCTCCTGCTACTCCTCCTCATCAGTCATTCTGTCACCAATCAATTACTGAATGGATTGCCAAGAGACAAACAGTATGCGTGCACTCATCCAACGGCGCAGAAGTTGAACATGCTCCTGGCCAAGTTGCTGGAGCTGCAGTCCCTCCCTTTCCAAGTGCTGGACTCTTCACATTTCAGAGAACTGGTGGCTTGTGCTGAGCAAAGGTGGAGAGTCCCAAGCTGTCATTTATTTGCCAAAATGGCAGTACCAGCCCAGCACACATATGTAGAACAGAAGGTGGGCCAGTCCTTGAGCCTGTCGGTGTCTGCCAAAGGGCACAGCAGCATTGACATATGGAGCTGTAACTATGGTCAAGGACAATATATCCCTATTACTGTCCTTTACTGCCCACTAGGTAAATCTGGTTCCTGCCCAGCCACACCAGCAACTTGGCCCGGTGACGCCACTTCCGCCTCCACATTCTCATGCCATTGGTCCTATGATAATGTCCATCTCTGCCTCCTCATCCTCCACCATGTCCTCAGCCTCCACTGTAGGGACAATTCACAGTGCCCCTCCAGCATACCACATGTGCAGGGCACAGCGATATCACGCTGCTCTGCACCTAGTTTGCCTGGGCGAACAAAGTCACATAGTCACATCAAGAAATCGAATCGACAACTCAAAATCGGAACCATGGTGACCAACAAGTGGAAGAAAATGGTGTTGGTGCTGTGTCAAGGAGGGCTGAGCCATGTGCCCTGCATGGCACAAATGTTCAATATGGTTTTAAAGTGGTTCCTGAAGTCTTTCCCCATCTGCAAGACATTCTGAAAATGGCCAGGATTCTTTTCATGCACTTCAGCCACTCATACACCTCAAAGAACACCCTCCTTGAGCTGCAGTGGCAGAAAGGCTTCCCCCAACAGAGGCTGATACATATGTGATGTTTCCACTCATTGGAATTCCACACTCCATATGTTGGACTGATTATTTGAACAGAGAAAGGCCATAAACAATTTCTTGATGATACAGCTGAACAGAGGTACTCGATGTTAGTCAGTGGCAGCTCATGCATGACACCTGCCATTTGCTTGTGCCCTTTGAGGAGGCCACTTTATTTGTCAGTCTCCAGGACTACTGGATGAACAACGTCATTCCACTGATTCATATCCCGGAAAAGATGTTGGTAAATTTGGCTGGTCAGGGGACTGGAGACGTGGTGCCTACATCTCTCTGAACTGGAGGAAGAAGAAGAGGAGGAGGAAATTGGAGCACAAGCAATGTAAAGCGAAATGGGTGGTTTTTCTACACAGGTGACAGTAGAGGAGGAGCTGAGCAGCTAGAGGAGCTACAGGTTGATGAGGAAGACGAGGCAGAGGACTCAGACACACTGTGGCAGTATGCAGTGGAGATGGAGGCAGAGAGTCTCTCAGAGTCACGTGCGCAATGGCCCGATCCATGCTCACTTGCTTGCATAGTGACAGCTGAATTGTCAGCATTTGGCAGAGGGATACCTTGTTGGACCCTCGCTACTGGTCCAAAATGGAGGCCTTTCTTACACCCGCTGAGAGGGAGGACAAACTGAACTACCATAGAGACATCTTATGTAGTCAGTTGGCCACTATCTATGTGCGCAATTGTCCATTCTCTCACAGGTCTGACTGGGGGGACTTTCTGCGTTTAGGTTCCACTGCCATGGCTACTGGGGGGTGGGGTGACAGGAGCATTACCAGCTCCATTAGCAGCAGCCTGAGTCTAGAGTCGCTGATGAGCAGCTTTCTTCACCCGCATAGTGAAAAAACTACTTATCAGCAGCTACACATAGAGCAGAACCTGAAACAGCAGGTGGGGGCATAGTTAGAGTGCACCCTGCCACCTGTAATTGAAGATTCACTGGACTATTGGGCAGCCAAACTGGATTTGTGTCCGCAACTGGCCGAGTTTGCCCTGAAAAGCTGTCCTGCCTGGCCAGTAGTGTGGCATTAGAGAGGGTGTTTAGTGCAGCAGGTGCCAAAGTTACCCCAAAGAGAACTCGCCTATCCACCCAAAATGTGGAGAGACTGACCTTTGTCAAGATGAATCAGGGGTGGATCAGCCAGGATTTCCACCCACCAATGCTGCCTTGGTGGGTGAGATCATCCATGCTGCCTTACCCAAACCTTGACAAAAGAGAACGCTTTCTTCTGGCTACCTTCCTCAGCTACTATTCTGATGCTGCCACCCACCTGATACCACACATCTGATGCCAAGTGCTCTTTCTTACACCCACCATTGTCAGCGGGTACTGTTACTGCCACCCACCTCCCCACTCTTTCAACGGATCACTCTGTGGTCTCCTGATGTTGCTGCTGCCACCTCCACATTATGTCACCTTGCTACTCTGTGGTCTCCTGATACTTCCATCTCAACATTATGTCAGCTTGCCACTCTGTGGACTCCAGATGCTGCCACCTCCACATTATTTCACCTTGACACTCTGTCAGACCTTCTGCAGTCACAGGAAGGTTAAAGTTGACAAAAATTGACACTTGTTCTACATCAATTCCTCAACCACAGACATTAGTAATGATAGGAACTTTCACTTTGCCATCTCTGTCATTGTGCCACTTTGTGCCCTCCTCCTGATGATGCTGCTGCTGCCACCTCCGCACTGTCATTGTGCCACTTTGTGGCCTCCTAATGCTTCTACTGCCACCTCTACATTATATCATTTTGACACTTTGTAGTCTCCTAATGCTGCTGCTGCCACCTCCACACTCTGTTATTGTGCCACTCTGTGGTCTCTTGATGCTGCTGCCACCTCCACATTATGTCACCTTGCCACTTCGTGGTTTCCTGATGCTGCTGTTCCTGCCACCTCCATATTATGTCACTTTGCCACTCTGTGGTCTCCTGATGCAGCTGCCACCTCCGCACTATGTCACTTTGCCACTCTGTGGTCTCCTGATGTTGCTTTCATCTCACCACTATGTCATCTGGCCACTCTGTGGACTTTTCATGCTGTTCTCCCACCCTCCCCACTCCATGGCTGGGCCACTATTTTGCCTATTTGGCCTGTTTGACATCATTATTTATTTGATCCTTCTTCCGATCTGTCAGAAGGAATGAAAAATGAGACACAACAGATTATGTCTGTTTAGCAGCTGTAATGCCTGTATGGTCCCATCAGAATTGGCTTATGATTTGGTAGCCAAAAGCAGGAGTGGGTACAAAAGACATGCAAATATTCCATTCACGTTTCATCTGTGTTTTGGATCTACTGTTTTCTTTTGGCATTACCAATACTGATGGATTACTGAGAAAATGCTGACTGAGTGAAGGCAGATTCTCAACAGACAGGATCCATATTTGGGGGTTATTGTTCTGACGGTTCAGAGGAAGGACAAAATAATCAGTGATGTCAACACAAACTTACTGCTGACAGCCTTTCCACTCTGTCGGAGGCTCTACTTGTCTCAACATTTAATGGAACAGGTTCTGTAGACATCTATTTTGAATCATCTGACGACAATGTAAAAGGAGTGTGCTTCTTCTTGATGCTAACATCAACCTGTAAGGCTGAGTTCATATTTAAGTTATTTGGTCAGTTTTGGCCCCGTAACTGCCCAAAGAAGTGAAGTGCGCAGTGATTCCAAAAACGGCTCCTGTCATGTGCCTGTCATACTGACTCACAATAATGTTTCACTACCACAGCAGACTCCCTATGCGTGTTTCTGCAAGGCACAGTGTTCTACGCCACTATACAGGCTCTATGGAGCAAGGAAATAGCTTTTTTTTAACACAATTCGCCACAAATCAATTTGGATTGAAACAAATCTTTACGGAAAATTTGGCGAACCAAACAAATTTTTAAAAATGTACTCATCTTTAGTCACAATTACTGAAATCAAAAGCTATTTCTATCAAAAACATTTTACCTAGGGTTTAGCAGACCCATGGATGTTCCGATTTGACAGATTCAGCTGAACTTTGTTTCAAAGTTTGGTTTGAGTACTCGAAATTGACCCTGGATCCAATTGAAGTCAATGGGGACCCAAACGTTGGAGCTTAAAATGGCTGTAAATTAGTCATAGAAATAACTAGAGTGCTGCAAAAGAAATGTGGGTAAGAGTAGGACAATTACCCTGCAAAAAAATGTGGATGGGGAAATGACTTAGAATAGGAGTAAGAATCTGAGGAGGCTGTGGATGCGGTGGTGTAGGCGGAGGAAGAAGCCGACACTGTTTTTGTGTATTTTTTTCCTTATTTTTTTTCTTAAAGATTGTGTGTGACCTATAGCCATTTTTTGGGGTGCAGCAGGTATACGTATCTACTCTGACAATATAACAAATAATAAACTTGAACCAGGAGGTGGAGATCCAAGTGGAGGAGATGGTGGACATGGAGAAAGTGCAAGAGGCAAAGGAGGAAGCCAAAACTGTGTGGGTTTTTTATTTGTCTGTTAATTCTGTGTGACCTTCATCCATTTTTTGGCAGTGCGGCCTGGTTACATGGACCTTTCCTGCATTTTGCAGCGCACACCAGATTTTTTTTCTGCCATTTCTTTGGGCAGTGCAGAGATGGCCCACCTGGAAAAGTGTCCATCTCGAACAGAGAGAATGAATAGGAGGGAATACTTCCTCTTTCTCCCCTTTGCTTGGGATGGACAGCTTCCATAGGGCAGTGTGGAGATGCTTGGTGTCACTGGTAGTGGTGTTGTTGCTGTCACATCCTCCCTTTGTGGGGTGTTTCATGGCCCTGTCACTCCAGAGGGAGAGGAAGAGGGAGAGGAAGAGGCTGAGACTGCAGCAGAAGAGACAGAAGGATGAGCCTCAGATCTTTCATGGTTCTTCAGGTGTCTACTTGGGGCTGAGTGGTATTCAGGCCTACAAAATGAAGTAGAATGTCCTGTCGCCTGCATGCGCCACAGGAAAGTGTTTCATTTGGGCGTTTAGCTGGTACAGATCGACAACATCCCTCCCTGCAGCAGGAACTTCTCCACCACCACCAGCACCACAAATATGGCCATGTCCCTTATTTGATGGTCTACTCATTTTTTTTACGGTCACCCACAAAATTGGCTTACAGACGAACAATTTTATTTCTGTGTCATGGGTACAAATGAGGTGTATTTCAACCCCAAAAATGGCTATAGGTCACTGGCAGAATTAAAAGCCAGATTAAGTATTGTATTTCTGTGTCACAGATGCAAAGGAGGTGTATTTTCCCCTAAAAATGGCTTTATGTCACAAAAATGAGTTTGTGTCACCCACAGAATTAACAGACTGATTAATTATTTTATTTCCATGTCACTGATGCAAAATAGGTTTTTTACGCCCTAAAAAATTGGCTTTATGCCACAGACAAAAATAACTGACAAAAAATGACATTATCTGGAGGAAAGAAGAGAAAGGGGGAACATGATTGAAACCTTTAAATATGTTAAAGGACCGAATAAAGTTCAGGAGGGAAGGGTTATTAATAAGAAACTGAACACAAGAACAAGGGGGCACAATCTGAGGTTAGAGGGGAAATATCAAGAACAACATTAGAAAATATTATTTCACTGAAAGAGTAGTAGAAGCTTGGAACAAACTTCCAGCAGAGGTGGTTGATAAATCCACAGTAACTGAATTTAAAGATAACAATAAAGGATAATAAAAGGGCAGAGTGGTCTTTTTCTGCCATCAATCTTCTATCTTTCTATGTCACCAACACAATTAACAGACTAATTAATAATTTTATTTCTTTGTAATGGGTTCAAGAATTGGCTTTTTGTCACGGACACAATTAACAGACTGATTTACTACTGTATTTCCGTGTCACGGATGCAAAGAAAGTGTATCTCCCCCAAAAATGGCTTTATATCACCAATACAATTAACAGTCTGATTAATTATTGTATTTCTGGGTCACTGCTGTAAAGGAGCTGTATTGCACTGATCTAAAATGCCTACAGATCACCCACAGACTAAACAGCCACAATAAAATCCTAACACTGTCCCCCACTGTGGCAGTGTCCTTTCCCTACACTAGTTACAGCAGAATGGAGGCACCACATGTGATCTGGCATTTATACATTTACAGCCATGCCAATACTAGGTATGACTGTGATGGCTTCCAAGATCCCACAGCTTAAAACCTTGTTGATTGGCTGCTCTGCAGCCTTTCAATAAGCTTTATCTAAAATCCGAACACAGAACACGGACTTTCACACCGATATTTGTGTTTGGGTGGCTGAAGACTATAATGTTCAGTATAAACCCAAACATTATGGTCCGGGTTCGCCGATTCCTAATCTTAACAGGCCAAATATCATGTTAACAAAGGACCCCTTCTTTGATATCCCCTTCATCCTATTCCCTTGCGATGTAAGCAGCATTTTTCTGTCCGGCAAGGGATGTGTAACAAAATGGATCCGGCATGATACACAATGTAAGTCAATGTTGACAGATCTGTTTTCTCGGACACAAAAGAAAACCGATCATCTGGCTGTATTAAAATGACAGAAGTGCTTTGCTAAAATCTAGGTACATTCATGTTGGAAAATGTTTTTTTTTCTTTTACTACTTCTTCAATTACCAATCTGAACCAAAATTGCTCTTTACAACATGCATTTCCTTTATGAGCCCCAGCAATGCAGTTTTTATACTAGAATTCTGTAGACTGTATACCATAGGATTTATCATAGGGATGATAGTTGTATAGACTACATTGAAGGTTACATCCAGAACATCAGAGTAAGGTGGTATCAGATACCCTGTTAAACCTGTTCCATAGTAAATAGAGATGACGGTGATGTGGGATGAGCAGGTGGAGAAGGCTTTACTTCTGCTTTCACTTGACTTTATCTTAAAGATGGTAACGAAAATTTTAAAGTAAGAAATAAAAGTGAACATCATTGGAAGAAAGGCAAATAAAAAAGTTTCCATACCGGTTATGGCAAATACAATTTCTGTGCCAGTGCAAGTGGTCTTTGTTACTGACTTAAGATCACAGAAGAACTGGTGGATGAGGTTGGAGTGACAGGAGGACATGTACACAGCTGAGGTTACATATATTAAGGAGTTTAAGAATGCAGATGCCCAAATCCCAATTGTTATCAGGATGCAGTTTCTCCAACTCAGGATCCGATGATAATGTAAGGGGAGGCAGATAGCGACATATCGGTCGTAGCCCATAATGAAGAGAAGGATTCCTTCTGCAGTCACCACTGTTATGTAAAAGTAGAACTGAGTATAACATTGTGAGAAGGAGACTATGTGATTTCCGGACAATAACATGTGAAGTAATTTAGGAACCGTGACCGATGTATATAATATGTCTACAATGGACAAATTACAGATAAAGAGATACATTGGTTCATGTAACTGAACTTCCAGACATATGACTGTGATAATGGAGGAATTGATAAGGACTCCGACCAGATATATCAAGAAGAAGAAAGGTGTGATGAGCGGTTTATTCCTGGTTTCTCCAGAAAATGGCAAAATGTAAAAATACTGAACAGACGTCTTATTCTTCATTAGTGTTTCCTTAGCAAAATAACCACAAAATGATTTATTATAGATTTCAGAGCACAACATTATAGGAGGAGAGGAATGTGAGCATGTAGAACCTCACCTTGGAGACCAATCAGTCATGCCTTTTCATCCAGAGGTCAGTTGTAATGATTTAGTCATTGGATGCCAATCCTTGAATCTTATGTAACTCACTGCAGAGTCCAGACCCATCTATACTCGGTGTATGTGTTCTCATGTTCTATTGGTTTATTTGTTTCTCTTCTTTACAGAAACATACTAATGCTGTTTTATATTCTCTTAAAAAATATATTCACATCCTACTGGTCTTGCCACTTATGCCACTAACACATACATATGTTGGGGGTCAGGTGTTTAAAGATGGCACCCACTATTTAGAGCAGCAGGCCAAGAGCCGCCAGATGTCTGCTGTTATATGCAGTAGGCTCCCGCAGGGCTAATGTGTGCAATCTACTATACCGTCAATTTCACACATTTCACCCCTCAGATACTGTGGTCGAAAGTTGTCATTGCACCTGGCATGCATACGCTCCCGACCATGTATCAGCTTCTCCTAGCGAAGATCGGGGACCCAAATTTGTGTGTGAAGCAGTCTCTGTCCTCCTGAATGATCTGAGGCTATGGCACATAAGTTGGTACGGAGAGCTTGACTGTGGCAAGGCTCTATTGGAACACTGAATAATTCTCATAGACTCTAAGAGAGTAGCAATCTGATGATTGTATCTTTAAGTTTCCTAGGAGAACTGCTAAAAAGCATTTTAAAAAAAAGGAAAAAATGTTTTTTTTAAAAAAATATTTAAAACATTTTTTTAAAAAAATCAAATCACTCCCATTTTACCAAACTAAAATATAGTAACAAAAAATAAACATCATGGACATTTCTATGTGTGAAAATGCCCATACTATTAAAATATTCATCCCATGGCAAACCGAAAAATAGAAAAAAATAGTCAAAATGGCCAGTTTGCTGTTTTTTTGCTTCACCTGCCACAAAAATTATTAAAAAATTCAAACACATTCCAACATGGTATGAATAAAAAGTACAGATCACCCTCCAAAAAAATCTGTACACATAAAAATAAAAAAGGTATGGGGGTTACAAAATGGAAATGCAAAGTAAAACATTTTTTTTTCAGTATTAGAACATAAGAAAAACTCTATAATTGTGTTATTGTTGTAATTGTACTGACCTGGAGAAGGAAAATAACAATAATGACAAAGGAAACAGTGTAAGAACAAAACCCATAAAACTGCATCAGAAATGTGTTTGTTTTAATAATTCCACCCTATTTGAAATTGTTTTTTGCGCTTTCCACTACATCGTAAATAGGGCCATTAAAAAATGGAACTTGTCCTGTATTAAATTAGCCCTAATGCTGCTATGTGAATGGGGGGGGGGACAGTTATGGCTTTGGGAGCTGGGAGCAAAAAACAAAAATAAAAAAATTGAAAAACACCCCTACCATGAAAAGGATAAAACTACAAAATTAATGGAATATTGTATATTAAATGACTACTTTAATCTATTGAAAAATATAAATATCGTACACTTAGAGTCATTAAGAAGATAAGAAAACAGTAATACATAAACTTGATTGCCAGTTGGTAAAATTTATAACATTCCTCGATAATATTCCAGAGGTTCTGCCATTATATTCATATTGTGTTTTCTAGTTTGAATCGTTCAAAACAAACATCTTAAGCTTTTTCATCTAGGATTTATTTGATGATCAATCAGGGTAAAATTTGAATTAACAAAAAGTGGTACTAATTTTGAAAAATTTGATTTTTGCAATTTTTAAATTCAGACCTTACATTTTTTCCAGGATAAGGCCATTTGTCATTCATGGAAATACCTTACTGTGGTGACATCAAAATTATTTATTAAAATAAATCATGTAACATAAGTTTTAAACATTATTTTACTATAAAGATGCATTAAGTGAATATGAACCCAAGTACATAAATAAAAGTACAAAAAAGCAGCCGATTTTTTATTGTTTAAAAATATCTGCAAATAAATCATAGAATTACAACTTTAATCTGAGTTTCATATGACAAAATATGAATCTAATTTGAGAATACCCAGCCTAAATATTTAAAGACCAAAGTGGACAATTTTATTAAAATGTTTTAGCAATAAAATTTAATATAACAAATATATGAAATGTCAGTGAATTATGCATGCTTTTTATCATATAAATATTGCAAAAAAGTTTTAAAGTAATTTATGAAATTAAATTATGCAGAAGATATTCTCAAATTCATGCTTATTCATTAGGGTAAACTTCTAAAGCAACAGAAAATCAATAATCTGTTGCCTCCTATCCAGGGATTACATTTTATTTTACTATAACTAAGCTGATATGTGAAATATAATAATTTCTTAAAGGCTATGTATACCATCGAGGGATTATATCTATGATTTCATTTTACTAATTTTGGGCTAAAAATATATATTTTTAATTGGCCTTTATAAAAAATGTTCAGCAATTTCTGAGATACAAGGCTTAAAAATCTGTTTGACAGCTGTGGCTTTCTGTTTCCTTTGAACCCCATTAGCTGACGGCTCCTATAGAGCTCTTATCTCTGATCTCCTGAACTCGTAAACATTTCTTTAAGCCATGATCTTATCGATTTGATAAGAATTGAGCTATAACAAGTGTTTATGAGATATGGATTTCAGAGATAAGAGCTCTACATGAAAACAGAAAATAACAGGTAGCAAACAGCCTGATTTTTAACCCTTGTATCCTAGAAATAGCTGAATATCTTTAATAACGATCAGTTGAAAAAATGATTTTTAGCCCACAATAAGTAAAATGCAATTATAGAAAAAGAATTGACCTGTATATCCCCTTTTCTTATATTAATATTTTTTTTGCTGATTTACCTTTAGAGTAACGCAAGTCTGGTGGCTTCTAATGAAAAATCTTCATTAGATTGTGTAACAGCTGCGCAGCAAATTTATATCATACAGAAAGATGTGGCCTGATATATCATTGATGTAAATCTACCCCAGAGAAAAAGTCTAAGATTAATAATTAATGTCTCTTAGGTTTTCATATAATGATTTATTAAACCTTTGTTTTGAATTCCATAAAAAAGTCTGTAAAACTGATAAAAGATGATAAAACTGATGATAAAGTGAAATGCCAACTAAAGTTACCCATAGACTTTATACTGTAGAAAAACTAGCAAGCAAAGTAGTCAAATTTAACATTTATTTGCTTTGGACCGTGTGGCCTTTACCTAAAAGTGCTACAAAAAGTCTATGTGTAGCCTCTACCTTAACCCCTTCCCAACTAGAGCTGTACATGTATGGCACTGTATGGACATGCTATTTCACATAGCAGACATACACGGCTAAAGTTCGCAACTAGAGATGAGCAAAGTTTTTAAAAATTTGATTTGAATGCTTCGATCTTCCCAAAAAATGTGATTATATGCAAATTTATTTATGATGAAGCATGTTAAAACTCAGCTATTTCCTGTGTGCAGAGAGCCTGTATATTGGTGTACAACAATGTGCATTGCAAAAACATGCATAGGTAGTCTGCTGTCTGTATGATAAGCAGTTGACAGGCATCACTCTTAGAATCACTTCACACTTCACTTATTGTGTCTGTTACAAGGCCAAAACTAACCAAATAACTCAAGTGTGAACTCAGCCTTACCAGTCAATGTTAGAGTCAGGTATAAAGAATCAGGCAGTGACCCAAGATTCTACTATAGAGTGAAAGAGCGCACTCATTTTACACCATCAGCTGATTCCACATAGATTTCTACAGAACCTCTTTTGTTATATGCTGATATAAGTAGTGGCCCCATGACAGTGGAGTGGAGAGGGTGCCAGCATTAAGTTTTTGTTTACATCACTGTTTATTTTGTCCTTCTTTTGACCTGTCAGAAGAACAAAACCCCTCAAAAATCCTATCTTTTGAGCAGCCAACTTCACACGGTCAGCATTTACTCAGTAATCCTTAAGTATTGCTAGGGCCAATAAAAAAAAAAAAACAGAAGTGGATCTAAAACAGAGATGATACATGATTGGAATATGTGTCTGTCTTCTTTGTCTTGTACCCACTCCTGCTTTTGCTTCAAAATCATGAGAATATACTGATGCAAAATAGAGACCGTGTGATACAGGCCTTACGGATGCTCCAAAGACAGGATTTGTTGTGTTTTTCATTTTTCCGTCCTTCATACAGATCAGAAAAATGGATAAAGTAAATAGTGATGTCAACAAGGCCAAACAGGGACACTAGTGGCCCTGTCACAGAGTGGTGAGGGTGGCAACCGCATGAGGAGTGAACACAATGGCCCAGTCACAGAGTGGTGAGGTGGCAACCACATGAGGAGCCAACATAGTGGCCCAGTCACAGAGTTGTGATGGTGGCAGCCCCATGAGGAGTCAACATAGTGTCCCAATCACAGAGTAGGAAAATAGTCTCCATATAAGGAGTCAACACAGTGGCCCAGTCAGAGAGTACTAAGGGTGGCAACTGCATGAGGAGTCACCATAGTGTCCCAGTCAGACTGGTGAGGGTGGCAACCGCATAAGGAGTCAACATATTGGCCCACTCACAGAGTAGGGAGGGTGGCAAGTGCATGACAAGCCAACATAGTGACCCAGTCACAGAGTAGTGAGGTGGCAATTGCATGAGGAGACAACACAATGGCCTAGTCACTGAGTGTTGAGAGTGGCAATCACATGAGGAGTCAACAGAATGATCCCAGTCACAGAGTGGTGAGGAGTAGTGTTGATCGAGCACCCAGGTGCTTGAGTACTTGGGTGCTCTGGCCAAGCACTCGGGGGTGCTCAGCTGAGCACCCGAGCATAATTAAAGTCTATGGGACTAAACCAGGCACCCCCCACTCGGAAGAGGGGAGGTTGTCTGGTTTAAAGGGGTCCCCCCCCAAAAAAAACACAGACACTGAGTTAAACTTACCTTTCCCCGGCAGCTCCCGACCTGTTCCAGCAGGAAAGACGGGGTGCAGAGTGGTAAATTTTACCACAGCTCCACCTGATGGAGGGAGCTGCTGGGAAAGGTAAGGACATGAACTCAATTGAAAGTCAATGAGGACGGATCCGTTTACTATTGTGTCACACCAAACGGATCCATCCCCATTGACTTGCATTGGGGTCATGACGGATCCGTCATGAACTCCAATGAAAGTCAATGGAGGATGGATCCGTTTACTAGTGTGTCACATCAAATGGCTTTGACTTGCATTGGGGTCATGATGGAGCCGTCTTGGTGCGGGGAGGGGACCTTTGCGCTCGAGTACACTCGGGGTTCCACACTGAGTGGACCCAAGTGCAGGCATGTTCGGCCAAACAGCGAGTTTGGCCGAGCATGCTCACTCATCACTAGTGAGGAGTTTAATTAAAAAGCATGACAAATGTGATGACAATGTGTTTTTTTAAACAGGCTATTTGTTAACACTGTCTAACACTATGTCTTCAGTTGCCAAGTGCACATGCAACAGGTAAGCCAGTTTCATAGGTATAAATCTGCTGACAGATGCTCTTTAAGCATCAGGAGAGAGACTTTTTTTATTTAACCCAGAAAAATAGCTTGCCAACTTTTTGACTGTTAATATACACCGACGAGTAACAATGTTTTAAACTTTTGACTTTCAGGATCCATATGTCACCATTCACTGCAGCTTCAAATGTGAGACTACCATCATTTTATAGACACTATCTCAAGCATAAGTTGGACATGCAACTATTTAGCATATAATTTGTTATGTAGATTCTTCTCATGTAACTGCATTGTCATTGTTTTGCTCCTGGTGGAGCCGCCATGAAGAAGATTTTTGAAGAAAAGAGAAACAGCATCATCCAGCTCATTGATAGCGGTATCTCGTCCAAGAAAATTGCCAAAGTGCATCATGTCAGTGCCATGACAGCTGGAAGAATAAGAAATGAAGCCTATATATCCATTCCTAAGCCAAGAGGTGGACGTCCAGGCAAAATATTGGAGTCAAAAAGTCGGCTCATCACAAGATCTATTAGTTCTGGCGTGACAAATGCGGCAGTGGAGGAGGCTTCATACACTTCGATATAGTTAGATCACAGATATCCATGCAAGCACCATGCAACGCACATCACAGACACCTGGAATGGAAGCATGGCAAAAAAGGTGAAGAAGCCTTGACTTCAATATCATCATAAGAAGACTTGGCTCAAGTTTGCAAAAAAAGTATGAACAGTGGACAGTAGAATATTGGAAATGGGTGATCTGAAGTGATGAGATGAAAGACTGATGGGTGCCAATTGGCCTGGAAGAAACAAGGGAAAAGGAGACTAACTGATCGAGAAATCGAAGGAATCATCAAGTTTGGTGAAGGAAGTCTGATGATATGGGGTTGGTTTGCAGCCAAAGGTGTTGGGTACTTGAACAGGATTGATGGTGGTCTCAATGCTGAGCTATATGTGAGTATCCTACAAGACAAGTTACTTCATACACTTGAGTACTATAAGTATGTAAAGGATGACATATTGTTAAGAATAAGACAATGACTTGAAGCATGCGTCGAGATTGGCAAACTAATGGTTCCATGACAATGAAGTAGAGGTGCTGGATCGGCCCCCACAGTCCCCAGACCTCAACTTAATCAAACACTTTGGGTAGAGTTGAAGAAAAAGCTGTATTCCTACCCAAGTGAGTCGACTAGTATGCACCAAGATTGAGAACATGTAGAAGAGACCTGGAAACAGATTTTAGTAAAGACATGCTTGTATCGAGAGCATGCTCAGAATGATTCAGGCAGTGTTCAAAACCAAAAGTGGATTTACAAAATACTAAAATAATAAAAATTAAAATTTAGAATTTTAGGAACAAAACAGTAACAATGCAGTTAGTGGCAAGAATCTACATAACCAGTCATATGCTAAATAGTTGCAAGTCTAATTTATGTATGAGATAGCCAAGATGATTGTCTATAAAATGATGGTAGTCTGATGTTCGAAGCTGTGGTGGATGGTGAGACACGGAGTCAAAAGTTCAAAATATTGTGTAAATAATGGTTATTGAGAAATGTTCTACAACTTTCTAACAAATTCAAGCAGATTTACTAATCATGTAGATGGCATAAATTTAAACAGTATGTCTAAACCTTCACCACATTTATCACAGGGGCTCAGGATGGAGGGCATATTTGATACAGACACTTTTGCATAATCACTAAACCTAGTTATTGGTTTAATTTCTTTGAATTTCTTAATTTTATGCCAGAATTATGGTGTAATTCTCACACACTATGTTGCATCTTACGCCATGGCCTTTTACTTTTAAAGTCACTCTACTTTACGGTAAGCCACTTCCTTTTTAGTACTAGGCACAGAAACTTTCCCTAAATCTATATGAGCCAAATTAAACAAAATTGTGCCACTTTTAGGCACAATCCATGCTAAAATCTAGGTGCAGTCATGTTGGAAAATTTGTGTTTTTGTTATCAATCTGAACCAAAATTAGTCTTTAAAAAGTGCATTTCTTTTATGACCCCCAGAAATGCAGTTTTAATATTGGAATTCTGCAGACTGTATATGATAGGATTTATCATGGGGATGATAGTTGTATAGATTACATTGAAGGTTAAATCTAGAACATCAGAGTAAAATGGTATTAAATTACCTGCTAAGCCTGTTCCATAGTAAATAGAGATGACGGTGATGTGGGATGAGCAGGTGGAAGAGGCTTTACTTCTACTTTCACTTGACTTTATCTTAAAGATGGTAAAGAAAATTTGAAAGTAAGAAATAAAGGTGCACATCAATGGAAGAAAGGCAAATAACAAAGTTTCCATGCCAGTTATGGCAAATACAAGTTCTGTGGCAGTACAAGTGGTCTTTGTTAGTGACTTAGCATCACAGAAGAACTGGTGGATGAGGTTGGAGTGACAGGAGGACAAGTACAAAGCTGAAATTACAAATATTAGAGAGTTTAAACATGCAGCTGTCCACATCATAACAGTTATGAGAATACAATTTCTCCGACTCAGGATCTGATGATAATGTAAGGGGAGGCAGATAGCGACATATCGGTCATAAGCCATAATGAAGAGAAGGATTTCCTCTGCAGTTCCTACTACTAAGAAAAAGTACAACTGAGAATAACATTGTGAGAAGGAGAGGACGTGATTTCCGGACAATAAGATTTGCAGTAATTTAGGAACAGTGACCGATGTATATAATATGTCTACAATGGACAAATTACAGATAAAGAGATACATTGGTTCATGTAACTGAACTTCTAGACATATGACTGTGATAATGGAGGAATTGATAAGGACTCCGACCAGATATATCAAGAAGAAGAAAGTGGTGATGAGCGGTTTATTCTTTGTCTCTCCAGAAAATGGCAAAATGTAAAAATATTTAATGGACGTTTCATTCTTCATTAGTGTTTCCTTAGCGAAATAACCACCAGATGATTTAATATAGATTGCAGTGAATAATATACTAAATGTCAATAAAATGAGAGGAAGAGAGATATGTGAGTATGCAGAACCTCAGCTTGGAGACCAGCCAGTCATCCTTGATAACCTTGAATCATATTTAACTCGTAGACCCATCTATGCTCAGTTTGTGTGTTCTCATGTTTCATAACTTTGTTTCTTTCTGCTCTTTACGGATACTATTGCTGTTTTATATTCTCTTGAAAATGTATTCACATATTTTGGTAAGTCTGCTTCTTACTGGTTTTGTCACTTATTATTAGAGGATGAAAAAATGATTTAATGAAGTTTAATGCATAACGAAGCTAATGCATTAGAGTCTATGAGAGAAGCAATCTGACAATTACTTCTTCAAGATCCCCAGGGGAACTAACACGTTTTTGAAAAATAAAAAAATGAAATCATACTACTTTTGCCAAAATAAAAAAATAAAAAAATAAACATCATGGGCATTGCTGTGTGTGAAAATGCCCATACTATTTAAATATAAATATTTTGAAAGCAGCAAAATGGAAAACAAAAGTGAAAATGGATAATTTGCTGTTTTTTGGTCACTTCACATTCCACAAAAAAGAATAAAAAATGTGAATGGAAAACTAAAAACAGTTATGGGTTTGGGAAGGTTGGTAACAAGAAACGAAAATGAAAAAATGGAAAAATGCTTGGTCATGAAGGGGTTAAAGCTACAAAATCCATGGAATATTGTATATTAAATGAATACTGTAATCTATTAAAAATATAAATATCCTAAACTTAAATGGGTTATCTGAGACTAAAAAATGTCCCAAATATAAACTAATTCAGAAGATATTCTAAAATTCATGATTTTGAATTCAGGTAAACCTAAAGAAACAGATTAAATTTAATCCAGTAAATGAATAATCTGCTGCCTCTAAACCAAAGATTACATTTTATTTTACTATACACGAACCCACGTGTAAAATATAATAGTTCTTTAAAGACTATATTCACCTTCAGAATCATTATATTCATGATTCCTTTTCTCTCATTTTGGACTAAAAATTTGTTTTTTTTTTTCAATTGATCTTTATTTAAAATTTTCAGCGATTTCTAAGATACAAAACTTAAAAATCAGTCTGTTTGCCAGCTGTGAATTTATGTTCTCTTTCAACCCCATTAGCTGACGGCTCCTGTAGAGCTCTTATCTCTGATTTTCTTACCTCGCAAACATTTCTTTAAGCCATGATTTTATTGGTTTGATAAAAATTGAGTTATAATGTGTGTTTATGAGATCAGAGATAAGAGCTCTACATGAGTCTTCAGCTAATGGGGTTCAAAGAAAACAGAAAATCACAACTTACAAGCAGACTGATTTTAACCCCTATATCCTAGAAATGGCAGAAAATCTTTAATAAAAATCAATTGAAAAATGATTTTGAGCACAAAATAAGTAAAATGCAATCATAGAAAAAATAATTATCCCGTATAAAGTTAATAATATCTCTTTTTCTTATATTAATATATTTGCTCATTTACCTTTAGAGTAATGACAGGCTGGTGGCTTCTAATGAAAAATCTTCCAGGGATTGTGTAAGAGCTGTGCAGCAAATTTATATCATACTGAAAGTCACGCCTGATACATCATTAATGTAAATGTCTACCCTAGAGAAAGAGTCTAATATTAATAATTAATGTCTCTTAGGTTTTGATAGAATGATTTACTAAGATTTTCTTTTACATTCCGTAAAGAAAATTTGCAAAACTGATAAAAAATTGATTAAAAAATGATAATATGGAATGCCAACTAAGCAAAGTAGTCAAAAGTAACAATGAATATTGTAGTCACGTATATTTTGTAAATTTAATGATGACCTTGGATTAAGCAGATCACGGCTATTGAAGGAATCATTGACAATTTACAGGTAATTTAAAACTAAACATTTAGTAGGTATGCCTCTGGTCTAATCTCGACCTAGACATTTTATAGCACTAATTAAAATTAGCTATTGAATGAGAGCTACAGTACAAAAGATTGTATGCCACTCAATTTATTGCTTTGAATCATAGTTAAAGTGCAATAATTATAGTTTTAAAAAAATTCTCTGTAGAGATGAGCAAAGTTTTGAAAAATTTGATTTGGCCAATTCGCCAACATTTTCCAAGAAATTTGATTAGTTTTGAATTAATTAATCATAAATCGTTATAAATTGGGTATAACCATATGTCACGGTAGCTGAGGGACTGTATGGAGCGGGTTACTGCAGTGATCCCACTCCATAAGTGGCAGTAACAGTGACATTAATGGCCCCATGGCTGAGTGAGGAGAGTGGTAGCAGCGGGAGTAACAGTGACAGTAGTGGCGCCATGACAGAGTAGAGAGGCTGTCAGCAGATGCAAATGGTGATATATAACACACAGGCATAAGATGTGGAGCAGTATCATTGTTATCAGGATGGTTGTTCCATTGTAGGTAGAGAAGGTAATGGTACACAGTAAGCATCTCCGCCTGATGTAATCACCTGACCCAGGTTTCGCCTTCGCTTCATGATGAAGTGAAGGTGAAACCCTGGTCGGGTAATTGCATGAGGCGGAGACGCTTACTGGGAGAGCTTTTGTTATATGCTGTTAACCTTTTTATGCTTGGAGATATGGAAGATACAGTATAGCCCAAAAGTTTGGACACACCTTCTCATTCAAAGAGTTTTCTGTATTTTCATGACTATGAAAATTGTAGATTCACACTGAAGGCATCAAAACTATGAATTAACACATATGGAATTATATACTTAACAACAAAGTGTGAAACAACTGAAAATATGTCTTATATTCTAGGTTCTTCAAAGTAGCCACCTTTTGCTTTGATTACTGCTTTGCATACTCTTGGCATTCTCTTGATAAGCTTCAAGAGTTAGACACCTGAAATGGTATTCCAACAGTCTTAAAGGAGTTCCCAGAGATGCTTAGCACTTGTTGGCCCTTTTGCCTTCACTCTGCGGTCCAGCTCACCCCAAACCATCTCGATTGGGTTCAGGTCTGGTGACTGTGGAGGCCAGGTCATCTCGCGCAACACCCCATCACTATCCTTCTTGGTCAAATAGCCTTTACACAGCCTGCAGATGTGTTTGGGGTCATTGTCCTGTTGATAAATAAATGATGGCCCAACTAAATGCAAACCGGATAGCATGCCGCTGCAAGATGCTGTGGTAGCCATGCTGGTTACTTTGAAGAACCTAGAATATAAGACATATTTTCAGTTGTTTCACACTTTTTTTGTTAAGTATATAATTCCACATGTGTTAATTCATAGTTTTGATGTATTCAATGTGAATCTACAATTTTCATAGTCATGAAAATACAGAAAACTCTTTGAATGAGAAGGTGTGTCCAAACTTTTGGGCTGTACTGTATATATATGCCAACTCCGTTGCTTTGGCTATACTGATCCCTTGTGATCAAGTAGAGCAGTCAAGTTTCTACTTTTATATTGATGCCTTGTGTGTATTGGACCCACTTCACCGTTTGACCTGCGACGCAAGAAAAGAGTGGACTAATCTTGGGAAGTAATTGCTACTATTTTTATTAATGATATGTAGTGTTATTTTTTAACCACCAATCCCCTTCCATGCATTCCTTTCTAGCTCATCCCACAGATACATGATGTGATGTGTGAACTTGGAGCCAAGTCACCATATTGAACTGAAAACACTTTGCTGAAAGAGTCCATATTCATTATGAAATACTCTTGCCAAGAGGGCTGTATTTGTCTAGGCAGTTATTTACGTAGTTATGTGTCACATCCACATGTATTCCAGTACTGAAGATTTTGCAGCAGATTATTGTTGAGAGCACTAAAATGCCTCAGCCAGATTTTATACACAGTACATTTTGGTTTCAACTCTTCCACAGGTAAGCAGTGTAAAAGCACCAGATTGTGGCCAAACTGTTCAAATCATGTAAAAGAAGACACAAATCATCAGACCAAGCCAACTTCTTCCATTGCACCATGGTTAATACATCTTTAATGGTGGACTGACAGGCTAAAGTTCACTCCTCTTGGGTGCCAATGCTAGTAACAGCAATCATCCAAGGGTGTGAAGAGTAAACAAGATCAATACAAACCTTTTAGGATACAAACCAGAAGAGAGAATTTTTTAATCTGCCAAGATTAATGGTCTACGAATGATTCACTATTAATATAAATCATGTTCAGTCATTGAGATAAGTTCTACAACCTTCGAATAGACTTTGATGCAGAATTACTAAGCCTGTAGATTGTGTAAACTTAGACTGTCGAGATATGCACCCTATTTATCACAGGGGCTAAGCCTGAAAGGTATATTTGATGTCACACTGCAGCTTTTGGCCTGCTTACTTAGACAGAATTTGATGCCCGAATTTTAAGCCACATTGCCTCCCTCACGCCCTTCCTGATAAGCCAAAACCCATTTTTGACTACAAACTTTCTGTAAACCTAGATGCACTTAATGTCACCAAACAGTGCCATCTTTTGGTGCAATTCACACCAAAGTCTAGTTCAGTCCTTGTCTTTCACTACCTCATCATTCAGCTATCTCAACCAGAGTTGCTCTTTAAAAGTACATTCCCTTTATGAGCCCCAACAATTCAGTTTTAATCTTGGAATTCTGTAGACTGTATATTATAGGATTCATCATTGGGGTTATAGTTGCATACACTATTTCGAAGGCTAAATCTAGAATATCAGAATAAGATGGTATCAGGTATGCTGCTAAGCTTGTCCCATAGTAAATAGAGATGACAATGATGTGGGATGAACAGGTGGAGAAGGCTTTACTTCTGCTTTCACTTGACTTCATCTTAAAGATGGCAAGGAAAATTTTAATGTAAGAGACAATAGTGCAAATCAATGGAACAAATGCAAATAACAAAATTTCCACGCCAGTTATTACAAATAGCATTTTTTTGCCAGTGCAAGTGGTCTTCATTAGTGACTTAATATCACAGAAGAACTGTTGGATGAGGTTGGAGTGACAGGAGGACATGAATAAAGCTGAGGTTACAAACATCACAGAGTTAAAAAAGGAAGCTGCCCAAATTCCAATAGTTATCAGGATGCAATTTCTCCGACTCAGGATCTGATGATAATGTAAGGGGAGGCAGATAGCGACATATCGGTCATAAGCCATAATGAAGAGAAGAATTCCTTCTGCAGCACCCACTGCTATAAAAAAATACAACTGAGTATAACATTTTGAGAAGGAGACAAAGTGATTTCCAGACAATAACATGTGCAGTAATTTAGGAACCGTGACCGATGTATAAAATATGTCTACAATGGACAAATTACAGATAAAGAGATACATTGGTTCATGTAACCGAACTTCCAGACATATGACAGTGATAACAGAAGAATTGATAAATACTCCGACCAAATATATCAAGAAGAAGAAAGTGGAAATGAGCGATTTATACTTAGTCTCTCCAGAAAATGGCAAAATGTAAAAATATTTAACAGACGTCTCATTCTTCATTAGTACTTTCTTAGGAAAAAAAAAACACAAAATCATGTATAATAGATTATTGATAATATACAAAATATTTATAATATTACAAGAAGAGCAAACTGTGAGCATGCAGAACCTACACAAAAAGTTAGGGATATTTGGCTTTTGGGTGAAATTTATGGAAAAGTTAAAAATTTACGGCTCCAGTGATATTATATCATGAAAGTAGGGCTTTTAAGTAGAAGCAGCAATGGTGATCTCCTCATCTCAAACAATTTATTGAACAAAAATCTAACACCACTGGTGGGTATACACCCACAAAAACGTAAATGTCTCAATAACTTGTCAGGTGGTCTTGAGCATCAATTACAGCTTGACAACGATGTCTCCTGCTATTTACAAGTCGAATTATTGTCAGATGAGGCATGGCATCCCACTCTTCTTGAAGGGCAGCCCTCAGGTCATTGAGATTCTGGAGTACAGAGTTACAAGCCTCTACATGGTGACCCAACTGATCCAATAGATTTTCAATAGAATTCAGGTCTGGAGAAAATTCAGGACACTCCATTAAGATACCCCAGTCTCCAGATGCCGTTCCCTAATTATGCGACCTCGATGAGCTTGCACATTGTTGTCCATGAAGATTAAATTAGGCCTATGTCGTTCATGCAGAGGCACAATGACTGGATTAATGATGTTATTCAAGTAGTATAGGCTTGTCACTGGACCATTCACAAAGCATAGGGCAGTTCTGTATTGACTAGACACACCTGCCCACATTGTAACACCTCCACCACCAAAGGTTCGTCTGGTGACAACAGTTAGCGCTCATTGGAATCATTTCGGCCCAGCGTGAATTGATTTTCATTAGTGAACAGGACATCCACTTCTGTGCCTTTCTGTGACTCTTCCAGTCTCTCTGTATCTGTTACAACCTGCTGATGACACTCTGTGAGACTTTAAGCACAGTGGTCACTTCCGTCTGAGAACATCCTGCTTGGAGCCTCAAAATGGTGTGGTACCTTTGATCAATTGTTAGGTGTCCTCTTGGTCTCATGATGTCAAAATGTGAACAGCCTGATGAGGAGGACTGTTTAAATACCAATTCTAATTGAACCAGGAAACTTATTGGGCGATTCAAGGATCAAACACCTGCTGTATGAATTTTGCCATTTAGCTCCTTGCTTGAGAACAGCAAGTTGTGCAAAAAGTACTGAAACATTGAACAGCTGGATAAGGGCATTCAAAAGTTTAGAGAAGTTCACATCCTTTCCTGCTGCAACCTCTGTACCACTATAACAACACGCGGGATTAGGTTGAAGTGAATTTTAGGTTCATTTTGAAATTTCAACCACAAGCCAAATATACCTAATTTTTGTGAGTAGTGTAATTATAGAGATGGTTCTAAAACAGCTCATTCTTTGATGCACAGTCCTTTCTGGCTTCAAAAATATCAGGGGTTTTTTCAACATAATTTACTCCTTTTGTGCTTATATTAATGTTTCACCAGATTTACTAGACAAAAAAATTGAGATTTATGTTTAATATTATCTTGGGTATGTGTGACCAGTGGTAAGACCTAGGCATCACTGCGTTGTGGCTAGTGAAAACCCAATAGAAAAAGTTTGCAAGTTGGTCCATACAATAAAGGTTCCCATTGTATGCAGTAAGAATTCTAATTTATACTTTTTCTTATTTGTCCACGGCAACTTTATTTCGAAAATCAAATTTGAGGAATTAGTTACGGCAGGGAAATTAGTTTTTTTCCTCACAGTCTACATCTCCTCACTCCTAAGTCTCTTAAAATGGATAAAACATAATTAGCAATAACTAAACACTTTTCATCTCTTCAATAGGTGCAATGGTGTGTTCTACAGCAGTGGTCAACAGACTGAGGATGAAATAGCAGCTATACTCTAAACATTCATTAATATAAAATAGAAACAGAAAACAAAGGGATGGCACTACTCAAACACTCCTTCCTTATGCTCCGAAATAGTAACAAACAGTCGGGAGTCACTCTATATATAGATAATGGTGGTGCTCAGCTGTAGACGGTATAGTTCAGCCAGTACTGAAAATCATCCATGAAGAAAGAGAAATAGCGGCAACTCACCATAAAACGTCTTCTTTATTGTGGCAAAAATGCACTTACATAGTCGGTGTAGGGGACGGACGGTGCCTCACGACAAGGCGGGCGTCAGGCGACGGCCGTTTCACGCAAAGTCGCGCTTCCTCGGGCCTGTAACAGCCAAGTATTTGTTAATATGGCTTTTTTTTAGCCAAAAAAGTGAATTATCTAAAATAATTGCAAAATAATAGAATTTATTATTATTATTATTATTATTATTATTATTTAAAGTGCCATTTTTTCCACGGTGCTATGCATATGAAAAGGGGTATACATACATAATATAGATAATTGCAATAAGACGAGTTACAAACTGGTACAGAAGGTGAGAGTGCCCTGCCGAGGGCTTACAATCTACAAGATATGGAGAAAGAGAGCTGGTCATCGTGGCATAGCAGTAGCAGGGTCCTAGTTGTAGGCTTGTCTGAAGAAGTGGGTTTTTAGGATTCCACTGTAGGTAACAGTCTGATATGTCAGGGTAGAGAAAGAAGTCCAGAGTCCAGAGGATGCACAGGAGAAATCTTGGAGGCGATTGTGGAAAGAGGTGATAAGAGGAGAGAAGGAAGCCTCGTGAGGATCAGAGATTACATGTGGAATGTATTGTGAAAGTAGATCAGAGAAATACTGTATAAAGGGTACAGGTTGTGGATGGCATTATATGTATTTGTTTATAGTTTAAACTAAATTCGCTGGGTAATGGGAAGCCAATGAAGGGATTGGCAGAGGGGAGAGGCAGAGTAGTAACACGGTGAGAGATGTATTAGCCGGGCAGCAGAGTTGAGGATAAATTAGAGGGGTGTGAGGGTGCTAGATCGGAGGCCCCAGAAGAGGATGTTACAGTAATCTAGGTGGGAGATGATGAGGGCATGTAATGTACAAGCATTTTTTCAGACTCCTGGTTGAGGAATGCATGGATGAGAGAGATATTTATCAGTTGGAGGCAGCAGGTGCTGGAAAGGGATGGAATGTGCAGTTTGAAGGACAGGGCAGAATCCAGGGTTACTCCAGTCTTTATATTGAAAAGTCCAAGGTGACTTAGATTTATACCACTCAGTAGTCAATCAGGTATGAACAAGAGAGGAGGGGGCTACATTTGACCTAATCAAAGGAGGACCGGGTTGTAATAGTCAATGTAAACAAATACTTGATAAACTCAGCAGGGAAACAGAGACATTAAAATTCAGTCCAGGCATAACAGAGGATGAGAAGAAAGAAAGATGAGATATGTGGACAATCAGACTTGGGAAAAGCTGGGTGGAGCAGTAAGGTTCAGTGCAGACATACCTGGAGAGGAGGGAATTGAGTGATGGTCAATAGGCAGTGATAACAAAGTGGATTCCATATCCATAATATTACATTCTGGAATAATTCGATATGTTCACTTAAAGAGTCAAACTTAAAAGATGTTGCATTGAAAAGACCCATAGTCATCCAATTAGAATTCTATACAATACAATTATTTAATTTGGCAATTCCTTGTCTAATTCATATACCAAATCGAGACCCAAGAGTGTTTTACATGAGGTGGATAATTTGAATAAAAGTTCCTAGGCAATGACCTTAGATAGACATTGTTGAATTTGAATATGAAATGTCTTTCCATTTTACATGTTTTTTTTAATCATACAAATATTGTAAAATTTTTACTAGGAATTAAAAGTATAATAAGTCAGAGTTGTTCTTATATCCATCATTTTAAATTAAATTAAATTACTAGCACAACATATTTAATCCAATTCTAGTCTGTGGGTTACATTTTCTTTTAAGAAACAATGAATGACCTTGTGTGTAATATAATAGTAACTGAAATGTAATTTATAATATACCCTTAAAAATTTTAATGTTTTCATGACTTACTAGTAGAGGTTTGTAGCTCTTGAGTTAAAAGTCTTCAAAGAATTGTTAAAAAGCTATGCCGCATATTTATATCTTACGGCACCATAAAGGCCTGAAGATCATCAATGTAGAATAACCCCAGAGGAAAAATGTTAATGGTCATGATTAATTTCTCTAAGGTTTTGACATAACTACTTACTTTTTGTTTTCCATATTATAGATGTAATCTGTTTTTTAATATGAACATACAATATTTACTTTCACAGTAAATGAAATTGAATACCCAATAAGCACACCCATAGACATTAAATCGACAAAATTTAAATAATAGTAATTGTAATAGTAGAGCATGGCTATCAAAAAGCTTGTTCTATGTCTTTATGACTGTATTGCGGTGTTAAAAAGTCATAAAGTTACACTGCATGCCATATTTGCACCATAATTTGTGACTTTTCAGCTTCTCACAACTTTGCTTGACATAAAAAAGGGACGGGTCTTAGATACAAGTTGTGGAGCCCATCAGACTTACTATAACGCAAGAAACTGCCATAAGTTATATCTCAGGTCTAGTGCCAGGGATGTGACTAATTTATTAAGATGCATATGCCTCCTAAATTACCTTATTTTTCGCCCCCAAAAGTGGGGGGGAAATGCCCCTGCGTCTTATGGCAGCACTCATTAGCAACAGAGGACCAGGAAGAAGTGATGGTTCTGTACTTACCGCTTCCTGGTCCTTGGCTGTCGGCTGTGCTGTGCTGCGCACAGCATGAGGGCGCTCTGTGACCTCACGCTGTGCATGCCAGTTCAGAGCACAGCCGACAGCAGGAGGAAGAAAAATGCTGGAGCGGAGGAGTGGAACCGTCCAGGAGCAGGAGAGGTAAGTGGCTTTTTTAAATTAAATATGAGGTACTTAAGGCTGACCTGAGGCAAGGGTCTGCTGGTGGGCTGATCTGAGGCAAAGGCGGCTGCTAGGGGGCGGACCTGAGGCAAACGGGGCTGCTGGGGGTCTGATCTGAGGCAAAGAGGGCTGCTGGGGGCTGACCTGAGGCAAAGGGGGCTCCTGGGGGATAATATGAGAGGCAATAGGGGCTACTGGGGGCTCATATGAGGCAATGGGGGCTGCCGGGGGCTAATATGAGGCAATGAGGGCTAATATGAGAGGCAATGTCTGATATTAGGCAATGGGGGCTGATATTAGGCAATGGGGACTGATAAGAGGCATATGGGGGCTGATAAAAGGCATATGTGGGCAGATAAGAGGCATTTGGGGGATGATGAGAGGCATGGGGATCTTATCTGAGGTCTGATTGGGGGTCATTCACATTGGGGTTATGATCTGAGGTCTTGCTGGGGTCTTTTTAACATTGGGAGTCTGATTGGGGCTGTCAGCTAAGGTCTGATTAACATTGGGGGTCCGATTGCTGGTCTGACCTGAGGTCTAATGAACAATATTTTTTTCTTATTGTCCTCCTCTAAAACCTAGGTGAGCCTTAGGGGCGATGCGTCTTATAGGGCGAAAAATACGGTAAGTGAACCTCACTCAAGTGCACAGCAGATCAAGACTGGCATGTGGGAACGCCAGTCTTGATAAATATCCCCCGTGCCTTCCAGCACCACGTACAGATTTGGTCTGAAAATGTGGTCATAATTTCAGAGTAGATCATTTTTGTGACACATTTGCTTCACGCTTACTATGAATTAGAAATAAACTAATGCAGAAGTTACGCTCACATTCATCATTTTATTCATCATTCTGCTATTTTTCACGTTTCTGATTTTTGAAGATCTGCCATGTTTGACTTTACAGTATGCAGTAATGACATTGGAATGTTTTTACTTATCTAAATGATTCTGAGAATGCTTTCTCGTGACACATTGTTCTTCATGGTAGTGGTTAACTTGAATAAATATGTTTTACCTTATTTTAAAAAATCCCAAATTTACGTATAATGTAAAAAAATTTGCACAATTTTAAATGTTAATTTCTCTGCATTTTAAGGCAGATAGGGATACCTCACAAAGTATTTATTACCATTCTCCATATGTCTACTTAATGTTGGCATCATTCAGGTAATGTCACATTCATTTTTTACGATAGAAGTCTTAGAATTTTAGAAGCAATTTTTCAAATGTTTAAGGGGGAATTCACATTAGTGTTTCATTTTCTGTTTTTGCAATCCATTGAAATTTGATTAAAATGGAAAATAACAGAATTGCTAAAATGGAAAGCAAAACGGAACACTTTAAATACATTCTGTTTGATCCGTCCAAAAAACAAAAACAGCCTTCCATCAGGTTTCCATTATTTTGGATGGGATAGAAAAAAAATATTGCCATTGGTGGGACTATTATTACTCTGGGGGACTATCTTTATGGCAGTATAATTTCTGTAGTATAGTATTTGGGGGAATTGGGGAGCACAGCGGGCACAATATTGGGGGTAGCAGCAGGATGAGATTGTTGTGGCACCAAGAAGAGGATAATAGAAAAGTGAGGAACCTAAGATTTCTGTGTGTCAAACTCTGCATAGGGCAGAGATGAGTCTTGGCTGAAAGAAATTGCCTGTGTCGAATTAAGAAAATGTATAGATCAGAGTAGACATCACCTGCGAGGTACTGGATTTAATAGGTATGTAGTGCTATACAGTTCTGTATGTTTGGTAGTGTCCAAGCAGCAAGTAAAATATGCCTTTAGTGCCACAGCATGGGGGGGTGACTTATAAAATTGGGCCATAAGCATTGGGGCTTGGGCCCCAGATATTTTAGGACCTTAGTAACACCATTGGTTGAAGTTTGGCGAAAAAGCCAAATCAATTTTTTTAAAACTTCACTCATCTCTACTGCTGGCAATTCACAAATAAATGTGTAGTATGAATTATAGCGGAATGGGATAACATTCCTAGGAGTAGATGTTCCACAATTGTTATTACATAGGAATTGTAGGTAATTAATTGTCAAAAGAGGTGACAGGTCCTTTTCAAATAAACACACTGCTGTATTATTTTGCTTCTCATGAGAATATTCGTATACAGTATGCTTTGACAGGAATACTTCTTGTTGGTCTGGTTTCTAGTTATGGTAGGATATTAGTAGGTGGAAAATAGTTTTAATAAGGGTAAAATTAAGGATGAGTGAATCAATTCAATTATTTGAATTCTGTACAAACTTCATAGTAATTTGCACACCAAACAAATCTGAAGCTTATGTGATTCACTTCGGACCAAACACGAGTTTGGAAGAAGATGCAAGATTTCATGATACTGGGAGGTAGGATTTATCCTGATTATCTCAGAAGCTGACACACAGCCTGGGTCAGCTAATCAGGGGGGCAACAGGCAGCGGGAAACTGCATGGTGAGTTCCGCTACTGAAGTGAAAGGAGTGTGTGAGGCAGTGTCTGCCAGAAAAAAGATTACAGAGTATACGGTGTCATAAGTATTTATTTTAGTGTAATAAGGACACTATAGGGAAAGAATAGAAAGACATGTGATAAGATATGATATTGTGAAGATTTTAGGGAGTTTGATCAGGGAAAGCTTTGAAGGAAAATGCACCGAGCTCAAAAGGGGCCAGTGCCAAAGAAAGGTGGTAGTGGCCCTGATAGTGGTAGTGGCCATAGTGTATGGTACTTCCTCAGACCAGCAGCTCTGTCGTGTTTACCATGTTTCAGGCACAGAAAAAGGTCTGAATGTAAGACAGCTCAGAAGCTGTCTTACATTTAGAACTAACTCTGGATTCGCCAAAGTTATGGAGAGGCTGGCACCTCTTCATAACTTTGGTGGAACCACCGCCAGCTTAAGGCTTTATTAAGACCGGTGTCTAAAACGTGTTACCAAGGTGTCCGGCCTTTGTGGAGTAAATGCCAGTAGATTATGTGTCCACTGATGTAGTTGGTGGACACTATAATAAATAGCATAGCTGATTCCAGCTAGTCCGGGTCTGGCTTTTACTGGGAACAGGCAAAGTGCTGGGTGGGTGCCTGTTCCCCATGCTTCAGTCTGGAACTTCGGGCATGCTCTTGTCCAGGGATTCTATTTAATCCTGCTGCTGGACTTGGGCTGTCTGGAGAAGAAAGCAGTCAGTGTGAGGTAACACTGACAGTGTGTGCTATGATTGTTTGACCCGGCTGCGATCCAGATTTATCGGCTGTACCTATTTGGAAAGCCCAAATAAAGAAGACTTTGACAAACTTTGGGGTGTCCCTGCCTCTTTACACTGGTCAAGTAAGTACGATTCCTTACAGCCAACAAAATATTGCCCATATTATTACCAGCTGCCAGGTCATTTATTGTACCATGGACCAATTTTGATATATTTCATGCCTCATATACCCATTGTAAGCACTTTCAGTGGTGGCCAGACGGGCCAACTTTTACTTCTCTGGTGTGCCCATGATGGTAACAGCAAAAAGCCAAGGGCGGGAAGAGAAAAAAAGACCGGTACAAACCTTTAAGGATACCAACCAGAAGAGAGGCGCGTTAGGTTCTGCACATATTAATGGTTCAGTAATTATTTGTTAATAATGTTCAATCACCACATAGAGAAACGTTCTGCAACTTTCTAATAGAGTTTGGAGCAGTGAATACATAAAACTCAACAACAAGAGTATAATGTGGCAATTTAATTTTGTCAATAAAATATGAAAATTAAAATTACATAAGAAAGTGGGTCAAAGAAAACCAATGGAATATTGTACAGATGTAGCAGAGTTGACACTCACAGCCATAAGGCATTAACTGGATGTGATAACTCACCAAGTGTGACCGTTAACTCTGCTTTTGCATTTGCTCAGACTTGCATAAGAGGTGGAGATGCAGCAGAGCTAACAGTCTGTCACGATAAAGACTACCGTCACATACAATCAGGGATAGGGCAGCCTTAAATCTGCTCACTATCCCTATCTACTTGCATGGTCACCCTAGGCAGTGACCCCACAACTGGGTGAAAGTCCCTATACTGCAATACACATAAGTGAAGGGTAATACACAAACAAGGACAGGAAGTTGTTGTACTGAAAAAAAGTCAAATGCCAGTCGGACAATGCAGGACAAGTAATGCCAGAGGCAAATGAGAAAACCAAAACAATAAAAAGAGTCAGAAATACGAGATCAATACAATACCATAATGCCAGAAGCCAAAACCGTAGTTACAAAGCCAAATCCAGAAATCCAAATCCAGGGGAGTCTTGAATAATGCAATGAACCAGTAGGGGGAGCCAGAGGACAAGAAATTCATGACAACTGCAAATGCAGGTGCCAGCCTTTTATGCAAGAGGAAGGCAACTCACGTTGGCGTGCCAATATAGTGGGTGGAGCTGCCTCCCATGTGCCCTGATGTTCGGGAGACACAGCACACCTCCTCATTGGCACAGGGCTCTGACATCAGCGAGGGCTGCAGCAGCCCTGGTTCCCCCAGAAACTGGACGCTGCTGCCGCACGGAGGCAGCAATGGCTGGGGGAACCGTAACACATTAACTAGATGTGAGAACTCACCAAGTGTGACTGTTAAGCCTGCTACATCTGTACATTAAATGTCATCACTATTTAATCTACTGAGAAATACACATATCTGGAATTCTTGGTCATTCAAATGCTCAAAAAAGTAATACATGAACATGATTACCAGTTAGTAAAGTATTTAAGAGTTAGTATTACATATTTCACTAATCTTTTAGAAATGGTGCCTTTATATTCATACTGTGTTTCCTAGCTTGGGTCATTCAAAAAATATCTTAAGACTTTTCATTTAAGATTACAGTTAATTAAATAACTATATTAACATGTTTTTGTGAATATAAATAAAAGTATAATTTGATATCTACCTTTAAAAGTGATATTTTTGCTATTCAATAGAAATATTTCACTGTGGTGCCATCAAAATTATGAAGCTATTTTGTCGAAAAAAATCAATCTAAATTAATTTATAGCTTAAATGTCATTTTATTTTTTAATGTCCAGTGTTTTGTATTCAAGGGTTTTGTATTGAAGATGCTGGATAACTGTGTGATGCAAAGGTTTCTCAGGCTGCCTCTGATCTCTCTGCAGAGCTTATTAAGGCTAATATGACCCCTATCTGCTTCCAGGACTGATCACTGGCCATTGTACTCCCATGCATTGGTTTGGCAACATTGACTAATGCGCACATATATACAGATCATGACCAATATCATTTGAAAATCTATAGATAAATCTTGTCAGCAATCCAAACATGGATTGCCTATAGAAAGGTCCTGGCATAGCTGATCCTCTTCTGTACAGACCTCTTTTTGGCTGCAAAAACATTTGCATTTTTCAACATAATTTAGTCCTTTTGTGCTATTTTAGGGGACATTTTGTTCATACTTTATTTTTTACTTGGTCATGCCCACTTTAGTTCCGAATATCAAACCTGAAGAAGCTGTTACAGCAGGGAGAAAATATTCTCCTTATCCACAAGTCCCTAAAGACGCATAAAAAATATATCCCAAGAAATCCATTATTAAAAAAAACCTCAACATTTCCCCACTCTTCAGTGTGAAAGAGTGAAAGTTATTGCAGTGGTCAACATAGTGAAGATGAAATGATAACTACATTTTAAACATTCAGTAGTTAAGATGTAGTCAAGTAGATGAATCCAAGCACCAAAAACGTTAACATTTTCTTTTTCATCTAAAAGGTGAATAATAAAATAAAAATTGCAAAAAATTAGAATCCTATATTCATTTATCTAAATTCTAAATTATGAAATGATATACTTTAGGAACACCTACTGTTGCTTAATTCATAGAATAAATCATAACTCGAGAGTTCTTAAAAGGGTTATTTTATTTTTTTACAACCTTTTTGGCAAACATGCAAAGAGAAGCATACTTACCTGAGTCCCAGCACTGGCTCCTTCTCTCCCCAGTCTTGGCTGCTCCGCTAAGCTCCCAGAATGTAATCTTCGACAGTGCGCCAGTTAATTGCTGGACACAGCAGTGACCTGCTCCCCTTGCATCACGTGACCATTGCGGCCAGCAATTGGCTACAGGAGTGTCAAAATGAGTATAGGACATCAATATGAAAATGACACATAACTCCTTTAAATATGATTTTTAATATTCACTGCTCTTATTTTAATGTTTTTCTGACTTACCATTAGAGTAACACAAGGCTGGTGGCATCTAAAGTAAAAAATCTTCCCTGGATTGTGTAAGAGCTGCGCAGAATATTTATATCATTCTGGGAAAGTCACAGCCTGGTGATTATCGATGTAAATTGACCCCAGAGGAAACATTCAAATTTTTTAGATGAATATCTCATGGGTTTTACAAATACTTATTAAGCTTTTAATAAATATACATCTCAGAAAATGTTTTTTTTTTCCAATTCACATAGTCATATTAGGGCCTATTTTTTGCAGAACAAATTGCACTTTCTAATGGGACCATTTTACACACAACATAGTGGTAATTTGTTTAAAAAATTGCGATACCGCCATAGTTTTATGCAGGGGCGGATTGGCCATAGTCCTTACAGGGAAATTTCCCGGTGGGCCGATGCTCATGGGGCCACCTGAGCTCTCCCCACTGCTGGCCAGTGGAAGTTTTTGGGGATGTATTTTGTGATGGACTGTGGTATTTGGCTCTGTTGAGGTGGTATAATGTGCCACAATATGGTATTGTGGGCCCCTCCTACTTGTGTTGACTCTGTCTTCCATCAATTTGGACCCACCTACAACATGGGGCCACTTTTACAATTTTTTCCAGGGCCACTTTTAGTTCCCAGTCCGCCCCTGGTTTTATGGGTTTTGTTTTTACACTGTTGTCTATGTGGTATGATTGACCCGTTCATTTATGTCGATACCACATTTCTATAGTTTTTGTTGTGTATTAATACTTAAAAACGTTGAAAGAAAAACAAATTTTCTGTTTGTATCGCCGTTTTCTGATCCCAATAACTTATTGATGTCTATGGAGCTGTGTGAGGTCTGTATTTTTTGCGGGGTGATGAGAGGTTTTGGTTGATACCATATTGGGGCATATGACTTTGGTCACATTTTCTTCATACACCTTTTATTTGGTGAGATGAAAAGACAAAAAAAGACAAATCAGCCATTTTGATTTTTTTTCTTTTCCATCATTCACTGTACAGGAAAAATACTAAATAGTAATAATATGTATTAATAATAATAAATATTTTTCACTTTGTACACTCCATTTAAGTCCCTCCAGGGGATTTTAACATGTGATCATCTGATTGTTCCTCCCATAGACTGCTATGATTTAACATTGCAACCTATGAGAGATTCACTATGTTCCTATCCAATGTGTTAATTACGGCAGGTCCTTTTAAAGGGAGTCTGCAACCAGAAAATTCTGTTATTCTAGGAACAAAGCTTTTTATGGCTAGCTGAATGTACTGTAATGAGACCTTTCACTTAGTGATCCATTTTGTCATTAAGGATAGGTAATTTTAATCGATATGTAAATGAGCAGTTAAGTGCATCAAGGTTGGGCATAAGCTATTCTGTCCACTTTACCTCATCCTGCTTCCATTGCCAGCACCCCCTTTCTTGATTAGTAGAAGTAGGACAAAAGTGCTGTCAAACAAACAAATGCTCAACATAGGGTAAGTACGTTCAAGGTGCAGCACCTTAGAAAAGGTTTCCCAGTTGGAGGCTTATCTTATGGAGTTTGTGCTACACCAAAGGCACAACTCTATTGTAGGCGTATAGATTGAAATTATGTTCTGGTCATTTGTTGTGCAGCTGGCAAAAGAGTCCCCCACACAGGAGATGCCCTGCATAAAGTCCAGTAGATATTACTGAATGGCGCAATCACCCTCACGACCAGGATGTGTAAAGGATCTTCTTTTATTGTACAGTATCTTAAACCAACATTTACAACGTGTTTCAGGGACATTAGTTCCCCTTCATTAAGTAAAAATTGCTTATACAAGCATACAGCTCACATAAGGTCTTTTATATTTAAAAAACATGCCAAAAATTAATGGCTACTAATTGAGGGTTGTCCCTTATTGTCAAAGGTAGATCCCTCATTTGCATATATATAAATGCCAATACTTTGATCTCAAGTAAAATATCCATGTAAAACAAAGAAGTCTACACACAACACACAAGGCACACAACAGAAATGAATAAATAAAATAAATCTACTTAATAAAAAAACTGTTTTTAGATGGTCCTGTTTCAGTCTTTTGCTTTTGTGATCAGTGATAGTTCTCTTAGGGACGAGAGCATTACGAGCGGTAGCCAATAATATTCATGGAGAGGATCACATGGTCACAGATGGTCACAGCTGCAGTCACCTGACTGGTGAGTGCTGTTGGTGACCAGAATCCTTATAAAGGGATGTTTTTGCCCTTGAGGTCACATGATCAGGACTTGATACTCTTGTGACTGAGTTCAAGGAGTCCCTTGATTGTATGGGAAGTCACATAAGCGAATCTGTCAGATAGACAGCAGTTCAATTGAGATGGATAGTTATGATAGTGATGAGTAGTACTATTCTTACGGTATTTTGCTAATAATAGTCATATATGCCTCCTCTCTCTATTTCCTCCCTCAGCATACACCATCTTTCTCCTCTGATGTCATAATTAATGACATCATTTCTAGTTCCTTTTTATTTGTGATTTTGGTCCTTTCTAACATAAAATCATTGTCATATTTCTCATACTGACCCTTTATCAGACTGTAATAGGTCATCGTAGACTCTCTGGCCCTTTATGAATTTCCTGCTCTGTATTTCCCTGAATTCCACTGTCAATACTATTGATCCTACAGCCACCATTGTCTCTATAAGTGCCACGACAACCACCCCCACATACAGCAGCTATGCATGGGTCCCCCTACCTCTGCCTGAATCTCCTCCTAGTGGCAGTCCAAACATAGACAGTTTTCAAACAAGTCAGCAACAGGAAGAGTGTCTTTCATATGTGGAGTTTTTTTGCCTGTTCTTAGGGATAAAGAAGGTCTCAAAGGTCAGGAACTCCACCCTCCACATGTTGGATTGATTATATGAGCAGAGGAAGGCCGTAAACAATTTCTTGATGATGCAGGTGGAGAAGAGCACTGCCCTGTGTAACTTCAAGTTAGCAGGTGGAAGCTCATGTGTGATACCTCAGGCTCTTTGAGGAGGCCACTTTACTTGTCAGTTGCTAGGACTACAGGGTGCATGACATCATTCCACTCCATCATGTCCTGTAACAGACGCTGATAAATCTGGTTGGCTGGGAACAGGACATGTGGTGCCTAAATCTCACGGCCCACTGAGCCCTGTGGTGGCTGAACTGGTGGATGAGGAGGAGGACATTCAAGCACAAGAAATGTATACAGAAATGGGTGGTTTATTTGCACACATGAAAGGAGAGGAGCAGTAGAAGCATGAGCAGCTAGCGGGCGATGAGGAAGACCTGAAAGATGACCCCCGACACACTATGCCAGTATGCAGTGGAGATTGAGACAGGTAGTCCCTCTGACAAGTCCCATGCACAAATGGCCAGATGCATGCTTGTGTTGTGAGAGCCATATTATCACCATTCTGCAGATGGAGGACTACTGGTGGAGCCATGTTAGACCCACACTACCACTCCAAAATTGGGCCTTTTTTCACCTTCTTAGAGGAATCATTAACTCATCCACTATGAAGTGGGCCTCTGCCTATGTGCACCATCACCCATCTCATGAAATTCTGACCATGGGGCCCCTCTACGCTCACATTCTACTGCCATGACTGCTAAAGGAAGGGGAGGTTACAGGAGCAGCACCAGCTCCATCAGCAGCAACTTAAGTCTGGAGTCTCTAATGAGAACATTTCTTCACCAGCCTACTGAAGAACCCACCCACCAGCAGCAGCAGGACATAGAGTAGAACCTGAACCAGTAGGTGGTGGCATACTTTTGACTGCACCCTGCCACCACACATCTAAGATCC